>VMKM01001286.1:0-159451 GCA_008360985.2 Macquaria ambigua | reverse complement strand
AGGCACTTTTTCTAGTAGAGCAAGTCTAGACCGACTCTTTATATTTACAGAGACCCAACCTTTCCCACCATGAGCAAGCACTATGCGACAGTGGCAAGGAAAAACTCCCTTTTAACAGGTAGAAACCTCGAGCAGAACCAGGCTCTAGGTGGGCGGTCATCTGCCTCGACCGGCTGGGTTGAAGGGGGAGGGGGGGAGCAGGAGAGAGAGAGCAGGAGGAAAGAGAACATACAGCAGCACAATACAGTTTCACACAGAGATGTAACGCAATGGCCGCGGCAATGGCATGGCTGTCAACACCAACAGAAACAATACTAAGAGCAATATTACAGCAGCAATACTAATAATAATAGCAACAACTATGATATTAGGGAATGGTAATTGGTTAATTTTCTTTTTTCCCTATAGATCGAGTGTATAAGCCTGAAGTTCATCCCTTCACTCTAAAGTATAAAGAATCTTTGCTAATGTTTTTTAATGGCTTCATCACGTTTGTTTTTGTGAACACTTTTCCCACATTAAACATATCTTATAAAACTCTCCAAACAGGTCAAAAATGTACAGTAATTAGAGTTTCTTTGTGACAGGGACTGGTGGTGAAGACGAAGCCCCAGCAGAGCCACATGGGAGCGTCTCAAGTCGTCCTCTCTCTGCTGTAGTTCGCCTCTATGTGTACGCACTGCATGGCTGCCTCTGTGAGGTGGCCTTCACTGCTGTGTGGGACTGGTGCAGCACCCAGGACAGGAGGCTGACAGGTCACAGCAGCCTTTGGGCGCTGCCTATGTACGCTACCGCAATCTACTTCATGGAGAGCCTGAGGTCTCGGCTGCTGGATCGGCATCACCCACTGCCAGTGCGCCTGACGGCCTACACCTTGTTCATCTACCTATGGGAGTTCAGCTGGGGGGCAGGGCTGAGGCTGCTGGGGGCCTGTCCCTGGGACTACTCAGGTTATAGGTACAACCTGGGAGGACTGGTGACACTGGAGTATGCGTTGCCCTGGGCTGTGGCAGCATTTATAGCAGAGAAGCATGTGATCAGGAACACTATGAGGATAAGACTGCACAACTGATCTGATATCAGTCTGGAATAATGTGCTTCCAAAATCCACTACAAAGCATTTATGGACACCACGTTTTACACCACGCTATTGTGAGTTTTTGACATTTTGATATTAAAAGATTGGTGCGCATGCTGCACCTAAATCTGACAACCGTCTTCAGTTCAATCTGTGAGCATTTCTTTTTCTCACAGACTGATAGTATGTTAGAAAAATTGGTTTTGGTAGCCTAATCACAGCTTTCTTGCTAAGAGTTAGATATGAAGATCGACACTTTCATATCTGTCTGTTAAATATGAAGCTACAGGCAGGAGACAGTTAGCTTAGTTTAGAACAAAGACTAGGAAAAGGGGGAAAGAGCTAACTTGGACAAAAACCAAAGTATAAACACAACAAGTTGTGGTTTTATGGGTTTTTTTTGCTAAGTCAGTTTCTAAGTCAGGCGTAATGACTTCCCGGAGTGTCCACTTGTTGCCTGGCAAGCTCACAATGACTGCAGGCAGTCACCACGCCATCCGCTAGTCGCCAAGAAATTGTTACAGCACGTAACTCCCCGTAAAACCCCAAACTGTCGTGTCTGTTTGTGTATGAATGAAGAAATTAGATACATGATTTAATTCAATCAATCAATCATCACATTTATTTGTCACATGTAATCATATAAGGTACAATCACAGTGACATGTTATCAGGCCCCTCCCTTGGGCTGCAGGATGAAGAGCTTTTTAACGTCCCAGTTTGTAGTCAGTTTGATGCACTAATAAATGCAGTTTATATTCACAAAAAATTATCATACTGTCGATGATGAATGGCAGACACTGATATGTCATACATGCGTTTTTTGCATTGGATTTTTACCCAAGCCTACTCCTATGTCAATAGCTGCACCCATTATTGGAAGAGAAAAATTTCAGTGGAAAAATACGTCCAAGCGTGTCATGGTTAAATCTGCCCTAAAATCATGTCTAGTCAGTCCTGGGTTACTTTGGAAAAGCCCCTCAGAATTACATGGTGTTGATGAAATAAGAATCTGGCAAGCTGATCTTGGCAAGAAACATGACTATATCATCTGAAAACAAGGCAACTGATCCTAACACTTGTTGAAACGTGTGTTTAACATCCTTTCAGCCAACAAGACTATTACAGAACTGTGACGGTAATGTGTGGTGTTGACATTTTTCAGGTTGATAATGGTGATACAGATATTCTCTCTATTCATTTTTTTACTTCCAGAGAATATCTACTACAGTTTACGACCCATTGTCTGTGTAAAATGGACTAAATTAATCTCACGCCAAACCACTGCAGTAGAGGCTGAAGAAATGTGGTATTTTGGAAGTGAAAGTCAGAAACTGTCCGGGAGAATGTGTGTTAAAATAAATGATCATGACTCACAACTTTGTCTTGACAGATATTTAATGTGTGTCTGTGTGAATTGGCAGCGATGCTCAGGGTTTCTTCCGCTCAGGGTTTTGGACCACAAACAGGGCAACAGTCCCCTCATCTCTCTCCCACTGGTACCTACAGGAGAAGAAGAAGCCGTGTTTGGTTTTTCTGAGGTAAAAATCAAAAACTTGAAAGTAGTATCTCAAGTCATTACTGTCAAATCACCTCCTTTAACAACATCTGAATATTCAGGAAGCAAAATTGCAGCCCTTTTTGCCTAATGACTTGTACACAGACTGGAAGAGTTTGTCATTAATCGTTAACAGTTAATATTGACTCACTGGCTCTGCTCAGGAATGAGTAAACTGTCTCCTGCAGAAAGGGTGAACTCCTGCTGGTTCATAGCTACTCTTGAGGATCCCTCCTGAGAGACAGAGAGAGAAGGAGATGAGAAAAGACGGTGGTTAGAAAAAGACTAGAGTTTGGTTATTACACAGTGGGACAGACACGGGTACATCGTACTTAAGGACAGCAGCATCTACACACACACACACTGAGATATGGGTTAGATAAATCAAGCTACAGAAGGAACAACACATTTGGAGAACATACCAGTTGCCAAATCCACACATCAGTTTGCCGTACTGACGTCTCGTTCTGCCCAGGTCCAAACACCATTGCCTGTCATGGTCAGAAGATGTGGCATTATTGTATTGTATCAAATCCACTGTAACTTATTTTCATCTATAATGCAATAATGGACATCCAAGCTAAGTCATAGCCACAGGTGTCATTTACACTGGGTACGCTGGAAACATGTCCCCACCACTTTTCGAAATGGCAGATTTTGTCCCCCACCACTTTTTGAAAGCATTATTTGATAAAAATGTTCTAAAAAGTAACTTGCTGTCATGGTCCTTGAAGGACTCTTGCTTGGACTTTGTGTTTTGTCTTGTTTCCTGTTTTATTTTGAAATCCCTGTTCTTGTTTCTTTGTGTGCTTTCTTTACTTCCTGTCATTGTTCTGTTTCCCTCCAGTTTTGATAAGGTTCACCTGTGTCTCCTTACTCACCTGTTTCTGTTTCCCTAGTCAACTCCTTCCCTATATATATGGGTCCCTTGTTGTGCGTTTAATGCTGAGTATTTTTGTTTTGTCCACTCTGTAGTAGCCCAGGCTGCCATTTTGATGCGCCCTTATGCAGTTTTTTTCTCATACCGATCCCCCCCATTACATTGCCTGAAATTGCATATTTGAAGACCGTTTAAAAAATGTTTTTTCATCTGTGCCCTTATGTCCCCAACTCTTTTCAACACAAAATGGCGCCCATGGTCAGAGGGAATTTCCACAGGCAGGAAAATGCCAAAATTGCCTCTGTGGGTTCTGATTTTGTTTGTTTCACTTTGCTTTACCAAAACATTTCATTATAGCCTTAAAATGAGGCATTCTGACAGTGGTCAGCAATAAAGACCACTAGTAACAACATAGGATAATAATACCAAGCACTGACTTTATCACACCATTATTATCCATTCTATTATATTGAATTTTTTACATGTTAAGGTAAACTTTAGGTCATAGTTTAAAAATTGACATCAAACTACACAAGTTTTCATTAGGGCTGGGCATTGTTTGAAATCTTTCACTACTACTGAAAATGTGACACCTGATTGTTGCTACTGAAACAGTAACGATATATTTTTACACTGGACCTTACTTTACCTTACCATATTGTAATTTTACTTTTGCTGCTTTGGTCTATTCTGTACACACAATATCTACTGCATGTCTGTCCGTCCTGGAAAAGGGATCCCTCCTCTGGTGCTCTTCCTGAGGTTTCTTCCTGTTTTTTCCCCTTGTTAAATGGGTTTTTGGGGAGTTTTTCCTTATCCAAATCAAGGGTCTAAGGATAGAGGGTGTAGTATGTTGTATAGCTGGTGAAGCCCCTTGAGGCAAATTTGTGATTTTGGGCTACATAAATAAAATTGACTTGACTCGACTTAATCAAACGTAGCCGTACAAGAGCTCTGCCTGAATGAAATAGTCTAAAATAGGCAAAATTATGATTTAAATCAACAACTATCTGATCAAATGATGAATAAACATGATTCAAAATCTGTTTTTAATACTCTGTGCTGCAGACACATTTTATTTGATACCAAACAAGAATTTGAAACTGATAACATGATTCCCTGTACCTCGGTCTCAAACTGCGCTCCGAACATGTTGATGGGCCCGCCGCTGGCCAGAGACGGCCTCTGTTTGTCCAGCCAGTCTTTGAAGCTGAAGGGTGCCATCACGTTCATGGTGTTCATCTGGAACGGAGGCTCTCTGAAGACTTCATCTGTTCATCCAAAGATAACCATGCCACCAGTTCAAAATTGGCAGGGTTTAGACCTTCGGTTAGACACAAGACATTTTAAGAGGAATCACAAGAAATTTCAGAAGAACTCACTTGGATCAGGTTTTCCTGTTTTACACTGCTCTGATGCCATGAACCTGCAAGTAAACTGTCAACAGTTAAAACAAATGACCTGCTCTTACGTGTGTAGATGACAATGAAGATGTCTTACTCTTTGATTACTGGCAGCAGTTGGGTTCCGAGATTCTGGCAGTAAAACCATCTCTCAAACAGGATATCAGTGGTGTTGTCCACATAGTACCTGAAAGCACCAGCACACGCTAATGTTAATGCTGCTTGGAACTCTTGCATATATCTGTCTGTTTTGTTACTTTTTTTGGACAGAGTGTACTTCTGAGATACAAAATAGGAAGTCTTTGTATTGTACATCATAGTTTAGTGCACAGTTTCTCTCCACTTATTTGATGCATTTCTGCCAACTGGGTTCTGCAAATGCAGTGATGCAGTGATCACAACTACAAATGCATTCACTTCACTCTTAATGATTTCTGGGTCTTTTCACACTGTTCTCTTTTCTTTTCACACAACCTTCACATAGACTACTAAGAAGAGATGAGTAAAAAAAAAAGGAGAGAAAAGAAGGAGGTACAGTAGTTAACCTCAGGCAGTCAGTCTCAGTCAGCAGCCGTCTCCTCTCCACTACCAGCCCCACAGTGTTGGCCTGTCTCTGGGGGGAGTGGGGGATCCGAGCAGGCAGCAGGAACATCTAAAAACGGGGACGCAATGAATGCGATGCAGACTGACAGAGAAAAACAGTTCATTGCACAAATGTAACTGACAAATTGCATTGGAGCATTGTATATGTGACCAGTTTATTTTCATTAGAAGAAAATCCTAAACCATCGAAAGGAGCAGCGACAGAGTGAATTGTCCAGCCTCAAGGTGGACTCTGTATATAGTAATGATATGTTATAATTGACTTATTATGCAGAACATACACATATGCCAAAGAAGAAGAACAGTATATAAAATTATATTAGAGCTCACCTCTCCCTCTTTGATGTGCACATCCTTGTGTTTTCCATTTTCAATCACCTTCAGACACATGTCCCCCTTCAGCTGGAAGAACAGCTATTTAAAACAGGAAGTGGAAGACAAAAGAACTGTTGGATTAAAGGGGAACACATCAAAGTGTGTTTATAGGTGTTGCGGAGTATGTGAAAATATGTGCATATGCATATGTGAAAAAGATGTATAAAGCCTTTTGTGTCTCCAGAGGGAGCTGTGTGAAGTCTGATGAATTGCCTCAAGTGATGTCACTTGAGTCAGCGTCAGTTGGGGCTGAAGACTACAAGTTTGAAATCTTGGAGGTGTGGAGTTAGAAACAAGTGAGCTTACCAGACCTCTGTAGCCCGCTCCTCATCTCTGCTTGAGGCTAGAGGCTACATTAGCCGCTACTAGCATAACACACCCGAATCTCTGACCGAACTGTCGGCGGACAAGTTGCATTGTGGGTATTGTAGGTGCCAGGTTTTGACAAGGAAGAAGAATGTGTGGAATAAAAAAGATGATATCTCTGGTTGTGCTGCATCGATTACATCATTGTATTATCAGACATGATTAAGTATCACTATTGAGTAACAGCTTGGTGCATGTTACATGTGCCTGTCGCCTGACTGCCCTTTATACTTTGATACTGTACTCTTCCAAAAGCCAAACAGCAGAGGATGCAAAGAACAACAGAACCCAGAAAAAGCAAATAGTCTTGCAAGTCTTGTTTAAAGAGGCAGTTATTATGTGACGAACTGCAGGTGGATGTGGAGAAAACTGTGATGTGGAGAAAACTGTGACTGTACAGTAGTTAAATCAAGAACTGAAGGCTAAAATAACGGCAGTCTGTAGACTTTCATATGTCCTCCTCCTCCTGATGATGTGCAATCGCTGGAAAAGGTTATGCTCAAGTGATTTGTATTTTTGTAGTTAAAGGTAAACTCTAAGCTTGCATTAAATAATCTATGGTGGAAGTAAGACTTTATGCAGAATAAATCAGTACTTCTCTCTTACCTCCTCCCCTTCCTCTATGTGATAATCCTTCCTGGTATTAGGACCTCCAACAAACATGATATTCAACTGGGAAAAGTGCCTGAGAGAAAGAGGAATTAAAGACAGTGTACTCACTGCATAGCCTCAAATAGTTTGTCTATGCACCAAAACTAAAATTACTCACATGAGCTTGTTGCACACCGGTGGTAGAAAAGCATTCTGGTTCTCTGCAATCCAGTTTTCCACATTCACAAGAAAAGGTGTGTTGCTCATTGTTGAAACTGATCTGGCTTTCTGCTGCAGTATTAAGCAACTCTGAGTGGTCTGCTGGTCAGAATAGTATAAACAGTCTAAATAACACTGAGAGTCCAAAAAGCAGAAGTGGGTGTAAGGCAAGTGGGGAGGAGCTCTGTTTCCTAGGAGAGTGAAAGGTTGCTTGCACTGTCATAATAAGTAACATAGTGTTGTCCTGCAGTGACTCTGTAGACCTACAGGAATCCACTGCAGCACTCATGAAGTCAAACCAAATGTCATATTTAAGCTGAAACATTGGCCTTATATACATTAAACAACTATAGTTCTTCTTGTCAAAACAAAAAGGCAAATTATGCACAGTGTAATTTCACATGCCAGCATCATGTGTGCTGGTTTCTCTAATGCACTCTTATTTCCTTTGTTGCATTGGCAACTTACATCTTATTACTGCACTGTAACTGTATTTTATTTCATTTTATGTATCTCATTTCATTTTATCTCATTTTAAAATTTAATTTAATTTTATCTTAACCCTCTATGGTATGATGTTGCCTCTAGGCAACATACCCATTTTTGGCCTTTTACATTCACACAATACATCCCCAGTTATGATACAATACTTTGAAAAAGAGCCAGGACCATAAGGAACCAATAGCAGTGTTTGAATTTGTCACATGACTCTCTGGAGGCCATGCTGAAAACCTTTTTTGCAGACTGTCCCACAAGGATCAGCTCAACCATTTCTCTCCACAAAAATTGTCTGAAAACGTCTTTTCCTGGCCTTTTTCAGTCTGGAACAAAATTGATTCACAATTAAGTAATGGAAACTTGTTAAAATGCAAATGTTGCCTTGAGGCAACACCGTACCATTATGGATTCACCATGACACCATGACATTGTGGTATTGTGTATTTAGGTATATATGATGTTCAAAAGCATACCAGTCATCATCATTTTCTTTTTATCTCAATTTGACCTAGATAAATTTGATGTTAAAGTTGTAGTAAAGTAAAGTTCAGGCTATTACTGTACATTGTAGGCCATAGTCTATTACTATTACAGTGAACTTTGTGAGTCTTCTTTGCAGAGCACATGCTTATATTTTCCACACGTTTCCTCCATTTACAGAATGAACGTAACATCATTCTATACCTCTTCAAGGAAGAAGGTAGAACTAGCACTCCCAGTTGATGTTAGTGAGGATGAATTAGAATTGAATAGGGATGAAGACGAGCTGCAGGCAAACTTGCAAGGAGAAAGTGAGAGTGATGAAGACTATGAGCCTGAGAACGAGGATGAGGATGAGGATGAGGATCAGGATGAGAATGAGGATCAGGATGAGGACAGTGAGGGTGAAAGTGACAGGTATTACCAGTATATATTACCAGGGTGTAAAATGCGTTGATAATTAATTCATTATTGCATTTTCTTGTTATTTGCATAGCACGCTTAGGACATTTGTTTGTTTTTCAGTTCCTCTTTCCATGAGCAGTGAGCCTTAGACTCTTCGACGCATTCATTCCAATAGGTTGTTCCACAATGGTACAATGTTGCCTGCAGGCAACATTCAGACATGTAATCTTATGAAAAGAGAACATTTTAACATTTTAAGTGGCATGCATTTTAACCTGTTGAGGCTATTGAGTATTTTCCATGTGTTTTTAAATAAATTCTGTTCAAATTTGAAACAATAACTCTCTTTTTTCATTACTTACCATTATGGTACAGTGTTGCCTCAAGGCAACACACCCCAAAAAGTACCCCCAAAAAATAATTTCTTGAAAATTTCTTTAGATTATGTTTATTTGGTCTACATATATTCTATGACAAAAAACACTCCAAACATTTTTTTCCCAAATGACATCATAATGCGTACCATAGAGGGTTAATTGATTTTATTCTTATTGTTGTGAATGTCATTCTAATGCTTTTCTTTGCCCATGTAAAGCACTTTAAATTGCCTCTGTGTTTGAAATGTGCTATATAAATGAAGATGCCTTGCCTTGCAGTATCTTGTCCGTAGAACCAATGTTTGCAGAGGTTTGACAAGGACTGATGATGAGGCACTGTTCACAATGAAGTCGATCAAAGGCTGACAATCAAAAACTATTTATTTGAGGTTATTTCTTACACCAGGTGTAATAATTTAAACTGTCCACTAGATAGAGCTGCTTAACCTTTATATATATTCGCATATATATATATATATATATATATATATACAAAAAATGGGAGTGAAATGTCCCTTTTTTGCATTTTCAAAAATCTGAAACTGTGTTTTAAAGAATCTTTAGGCTCTCTGGGATGATCTAGTCCAGATTTGACTAGTCTAAGTATACTGGTTTTGAATCTGGACCTGGTCCAATGTGGTCCATATGCGAAAAAAGCAGTAAAATGTCCCTTTCTTGCATTTTCACAAATCCAGTAAAGGTTTCACAAATCTGAAACTGTGTTTTGAAGAGTCTTTAGCCTCTCTGGGATGATCTAGTCCAGATTTGACAAGTCTAGGTATAGTGGTTTTGAATCTGGACCTGGTCCAATGTGGTCTAGATGTGAAAAAAGCAGTGAAATCTCCCTGTTTTGTATTTTCACAAATACAAAGATGTGAAAATGGGTTCCAGACAGCGTTAAGGCTTTACCTAAAATGTCTAACAGGCTTTCACAACATTAAGAGGTGCAAAAAACGGAGGACTGGATGCTCAGCACTGTAAATTTCCCTAAGTTTCCCTTAAGTTTCCCTTTAACTGCCGAATCGGAAGCTGCGAATCGGATGCCAACTTCAGTGTCGTACGTAAAGACGTGTCTTATCTGTCGGTGTTTATGGAAAATCAGCCACTGTAACGGTAGCTGATTGTCTGAATAATATGACACGCATCATCACATATTGTACATTATTTGGATAGGCTCTCAGGACAAAAGAGATAGGGTGCCAGACAGACCCCCCAGTGACACACCTATTCCCAGCAGGAGAAGTAAGGGTGAGGATAATGAGGGTACAGTGTGAAGGGCCAGGGACAGCTCCAGACTCTGCTGGACTAGTCACACAGTCGTGGTTCACTCCTTAGTAGATATGTGTGATTCTAGTGATGTTGGACAAATAATATATAGGCAACTCTTTCGTGTGTAGGCTCAGTTCTGTAAAAGAAAAAATCATTGTGTTCAAAACTAAATCTGCATATAGGCATACAGTGTGTAAACTATGTAAACTACATGCTTTTTTTTCCTTCATTTAATTGTGTGTGCTAGCTGTTGAAGTGTACCTTCAACCTGAGAGGAAGAGTGTGTCCTGTGAGACTGAACCTGAACCCCAATACACTTCAACCCCCAATTGCACACCACTGAAGAGATCACACTTGGACTACTCCACAGATGATTCCAGCTTTAGTCCTGGTGACAGCACTTTGACTGAAGAGCAGTAAGATTTTATCTTTAACTCTTTCAGCTTGTGTCCTAAACGTTTTTTTGACGTGTCATCCGCGCGTGTGTGTGTGTGTGTGTGTACAAATATTAGATCCTAAGTGTGCGTGTTCATGTCAAGTTACATTCACTCACGTCTAGTCTCGTCTTGCACTTCCTGTTTTATTGTGTAATTCCTTTCCTGTTCTCAGTACGGACTTCCTTTCCTTGTGTGGTTTCCCGCCATTTGTGATTGTCTGCCCCGCCCCTGATTGGATTCACCTGTGTTCCTTCTCCCCTGTGTATTTATAGTCCTTGTTTCCCTTTGTCCTGTGCCAGTTCGTCTTGTCCTGTCTGCATGTCTGTTGACCCAAGCGATCCAGTGATTCAGGTTGTTTTCATGTTGCATGTTTTTTTTGAGTTTTCTATGATATTCTTGCTAAATCCTCTTACGAGCGCTTTTTGTTATATTTTTGTAATCCTCCTTGAGAGAGTTTTTGTTTGCTCCTTACCGTCAGTAAAGCTTTTTGTTGAACAAAACGTACAGTTGAAGAGTCGTGCTTTTGAGTCCACTTCCTTGAGTCCAAGTTCTTAACATTTCCTCTGGGTGCTCCTCCCATGTAACGCATGTTAGTGTGTGTAGAAGGGCACAGCTGAAAATAATACTCAACAAGCCTACCCTGGGTAAATAAATTAATAAATAAATAGTTATATTTGTGATAGTGCCTAAACCAGATATATGAGTAAGAGAGATGATTAGTCAAAAACAAAACATGTCATCAATTAGGTATATAGAGTTTTGTAGCTGTGTAATCAGTTTTGCAAAGAGAGCAATGAGATCAAGTCACTTACCAAGCAAAAGGCCAAGTGAGAAGAGCAGCTGCACAATCGTAGGTTGCAGATACTCTGATGAAGACAACATATACAGTATATTGTATCAAAAGTTTGTGAAAATTTTCAATGAATGAGCAT
This sequence comes from Macquaria ambigua, assembly GCA_008360985.2. Taxonomy (NCBI): domain Eukaryota; kingdom Metazoa; phylum Chordata; class Actinopteri; order Centrarchiformes; family Percichthyidae; genus Macquaria; species Macquaria ambigua. Next base: position 147,981 of record VMKM01001286.1, on the reverse strand, counting down.
CGCGCCACAAGTGTGTGGCTTCTCTTATAACTCCTCTGCTTGTTTTTGTCAGGTGGCAGCTCATTAAAGGTGGGGTAAGCAGTTTTCTTTTGGCATCACTGGGCAAAAATGCCATATTAACCGTGCAGCATATTGTAATTCAAGTGATCTGAGAGCAGATCTCTACTTCAGCGCCCCCTCTTGGCTCTGTTTTCAGGCTTCAGAAAATCTATCATGTGACGATAGACTTTAGCCAATCACAGGTTATTTCAGAGAGACGGTGTGTTCGTATTGGCTAAGCTACAAGAGCAGACGTGTGTGCACGTCCCTTCAGACGGTGAAAACCTGATTCAGTGGAGGAAAATCCTGCCGAAAATCCTGAAACTTGTGATAAATTTCCAAGAGGGGCGTCTTTGAGAAAACAAGTCACGGCAAGAGGGACCGCGGCCTCGGTGAGGCTCATGCCATGGAGAGCGAGCCCTACGAGGAATACAGTGGTGTGTGTGTGTGCGGGATACAGTTTCACTGGGGAACCGACTCCTTCTGCTGCCGGTCGAAGTTGTGGGTTTGGTGGGAGGAGCTTAGCGGAGTGATACGAGGCAGCAGAAAGAGAGGCGGAAGGTTTTCCCTAGGTTGCACAGATTCTGCCTACCCCAGCTTTAAGAGCTCTCAGCCCTGAGAAGCCATTGGCGCCCCCTCCTGGTAGTGGATAGTCAAACTTCAGTACAACTCAAAACATGGGCTGTGTTCCGTACTAACGTACTGGCTACTACTACAATTAAGTATGCCATTACAAGCAGACTGTTCACACTGAAGTATACTCAAGCAAGAATCATGTGACTGCATCACATGACTGTATCGATCACAACATTACCAGTCTGAGCTAAGAGACACAATATATCTTGGGGCAGTTGAGTTTGTCCAGTAAGCTCACACTGCATACTCAGAAATTCTTGCTAATCTAGTACACATCCAGGTATGTCTCGCATACACAAAATCCACATACTATGCAGTTGGAACGCACTACTCAATTTGACATCATACTTAGTATGAATAGTGCGTTAGTATGCGACTCTGAACACAGCCATGGACATAATTAACAAATAGCTCAATGCTGATTTGCAAATTGCTTTGGGACATCAAGTTAAATGAAACATGAGCGACCAGTTATATATCTGCAGGTCTGAACGCACACCTACAAATCTCTGCAGACAAATCTACTGTTACATTTTCAAATCTCAATACATGTGAGAAACTGGTTACACATTTATAAATCTCAGGAAACATTTGCACATATCAACATATGCATTTACTATGATAAAGTCTTGATTCTGTAAGGTTTTATCACCTTGGTAAATCACTGTGCACACTCAGTATATACATTATATACAGTGCCTTGAAAAAGTTTTCAGACCCTTGCTAAAATCTCACTTTTTTACTGGATAACAAATACTGCTGTAATATTTCTTTCCATGTAATATCTTAATTCAAAATATGACTACTCAAAATGTTTTTTTCTACATTAACTTATATATTACTTACATATTTTGACAAAGTTCTGAATACTTTTGCAATGCACTGTATGTGCATCAATGTGTAATGCTTATATTTTACATCCTTCAGAGCAATGAAGTGGGCAACAGCCTGAGGATGGAGAAAGAAGGTTTGGTGAGAGGCTTTCAGTGTTGGGTGTTTTAAGATTAGAAATAATTGTTAATCAAAAATCTCATGTGTAAGTATGTAATGTAAGCACCCACCGTCATCCCTACTATATTATTATCAAGGTATTCAGTCAAAGGTGTCATATTTGATTTTGTCCATGTGGCCAAGGCCTATACTGAAAACTCTTCCATGTCCTGCCATGTGTCTTTGTTGTTGGCTATTTTGTAAATAAACTAATTATAGTTTTACTGAACGTGTCATTTTCTCTATTTAACAGGGGATAGCACAGATGTGTAATCTTGAATATACTAACTAGCTGATTCAGTGTGTGTGACTGAAACCTTTTGTTTTATTCATTTTGCCAAGACATTTTTAGAAGGTAAGGGGACAGAAAATGTTCCATAAACATATTTACAAGTAAACCACTTTATTGTCCTAATGAACCTGTATTTGGGGATAATGAAAATCAGTGTAGTCATGGGATGGATCATGAAACTTCTGCCTTATCTTCAGAACCACACATGATGGAGTTACCACCCGGACATGTTTTCCTAGGTATCCCCAGCACCAGCGAACAAGGTTTCTGTATGATGTGTGTCTGTACCGCCTATGAAAAAAAAGTAGGAAATTTGCTTCACATTTCTAGCATAAAACTGAAACTTGTTAACTTAAACTGAACAATACAATACATACACATGTTGTTGTGCCTCCAATTCACCATAGTGCTGCATGTAGCTGTTGTACGCAGCCTGCAGGACCCATGGATTGAGGCACACCCCATCTAGTCCAGGGTGGGCTGTCATGCATTCTATCTCTTCCTCCACCTCTGCACACTTGGCCATGACCTAATTTACTGTTTTTCTTCTTAGTAGATCTTGTCGCGGAGCCTTGACATCATATCTTGGGGATAATGTCAGTAAATTTGAGTGAAATACAGACTTTGCTTATCCTGGGCAAATTCGCCACACAAAACACAGATGTGGGGTGGTAATTTCTAAATCACATGAGGTCCCCTGGTAATAGTAGTACCATGCGAATAGGGCTAATAAAGTGAAATCGTATTACAGTAAATGTTCAGCCTAGGTTCAGTCAAGAGAAAATAAAGCCTAATTAATCATTGGAAAGTTTATTGAAAGAATATACAAAGCCACCTTTAACAAATAAAAAGTAAGTGCTTTTTCTAGCTATTTCCATTATATGCAGATAGAACATAATGTCAACAGTTTTCATAGGGACTATTTCTTCACCAAAAGTAGTTTCAATGAAAACTGTCCACAGCCATTTCTGTGAATAGTGAAAATTGCCCATCACAATTTCCCGGAGCACAAGGAGACATCTTCAGATTGCTTGTTTTGGCCTGAATGCATATCATATGGCCTAACATGCCTTTCTTTTAGATGTTAATAATGCTTCCTACAAGAAATCTGGTGCAGCATCTTTCTGGCTGTGGAATATCCTCCTCTTGGATCTTAGAACAGCAACCTCCCTTGGTATTTTTAAAAAGAAACTAAAGACGTATCTTTTCTACCTGGCTTTTAATTTTGGGTAATCCAACCTTGTCAGGTTCTTATATTTTTACCTTTGCTGTTCACATCAATTTTCCTGTTGGTTTTATTGGCATTGATTTTAAAGTTTTATTGTAATGTTTTCAAACATTTATTTTAATTTCTCTCAAACATAGTTTTTAATTCTGTTATGTAAAGCGCTTTGGGCTGCATGTTTGCATGAAAGGTGCTATACAAGTTAAGTTCTTATAATTGCTGTTATTATTATTACTAATTGCTTCATCACTTGAGTTAGTGTGCTGGTGTAGACAGCACAGTCTTCAGAAACATGGATACATGCCTCTGGATCCCAGTTTCTTTCCAAAGAAGAACTCCACCGAGTGTATTCAGGGTTCTCCAAACCAGGATAAGGGCTTATTTTGGGGGTTTTTTGTTACCAGAATATGATATATAATGACCAAACACATCAGTTGGATATTCAATCACAATCAGGATACCAGTGTGCATGTAAATGTACTAAATGAGGTATGATTCATTTTGAAACCAAAAGGTAGATGGATCATCTGCATCTGTAATTTCAAACACAAGAGATTAAAGCATCTGGTAGTGTCTAGATATGTTACAGAGCTCTTCGTAAAAAGTAAACACAGAACACACAGAAAACTACTGCCACACAGTTTTCTAGGATTTGAAACATGTTCCACTTTTGGCCACACCCTAATCAGCGCTGTAACAGTGAGTGTTTTGTGTTTGACAGCTGACGTAAAAACACCTGCTCATTCCCTGTTTTGACAAGATTCCTATCAGATTAGTATTGTAGTGGGATGTGGGTGATAAAATATTAGCCATGTTTCTCAATAACTACACTCACCCTTCCATATGGCATTTTAACCAGGGCCAAATTACAGGCGGGGGGTAATAGATGACACATTCCCCATCCTACAACACATACAATCAATTATAGGACAGCTGCTTGCATGAATACAGTGCCTGAAGCTGATATTATAACACTACATGTCTGTTAGATGAACTTGCAGGCTCACTGTGATCCTAAAAGAAGGTCTTCGTAGGAATCTGACTCCTCCATATGGGAAAAGTTTCCAAATCATGTACTGTACTGTAGGGTGTTTACACGTCTGTGCTGAAATCCGCTAATGTCCTATCTAAATACAATTTCTGTTGCATTTGTGGAACAAACAATTTCTTGTCCTCTCTTGCTGGACATGCAAATCCTTGATTGTGTTATTTACTTAAACTTTAAGGAACATTTGCATCTACATATAGGTGAGAGTTCAAATTGGCTTAAATCATTTCAACAAAAACTGAAATTTTTATTTTATTTTTTATTTTTGTTTTATTTTGTATTTTGTATTTTTTATTTTTGTATTTTTTTATTTTATTTGTATTTTATTTTATTTTTATTTTTTTATTTTATTCATTTGTATGGTGCCCCGGAGTGGCCATAGAGAGAGAGAGAAAAGAATTTCGGCCACGTTTTACTACATCGAGGGCTCGAAATGCTATCGCATGCACACGAGATACAATTCGTTACCGCATTTGGATTAATTCGTGTGCACGTCTTAATCCAAGCATACCCACCGTGCGTAAAGACGCACACAACTCATTCAACAACACCGTTAGCTATCCCCTAAATACAAAAAAGAGCTATTTGCCTGCTGTTTATATATGCTTTTTCTTTTTTTCTAAAACCTTCTGCCCTGAAGGCATATTAGGGCTAGTTAAAAGCAAACCTATAGACAATGGAGTTACTGAATGTTTTAGAAAAAACGAAAAAAACATATAATGGCAAATAGCTCTTTTTTGTATTTAGGGGATAGTAACGGTGTTGCTGAATGAGTTGTGTGCGTCTTTACGCACGGTGGGTATACTTGGATTAAGATGTGCACACGAATTAACTAAAACGTGGTAACGAATTAATCAAAACCTGGTAACGAATTATATCTCATGTGCACGAATTAACCAAAATGTGGTAACGAATTGTATCTCGTGCGCACGCAATAGCATTTCGAGCCCTTGATGTAGTAAAACATGGCCTCGAAATATTTTTTTTTTCTCTCTATGGCCACTCCGGGCTCCGTACATTTGTATACAGCCAGAACTTATTATTAGTTATTACTTATTTACACAAAGCCCACAAGATAAGGCCACCCCCCCTCAAGCGGGCAAGGAAAAACTCCCCCTTAAACCCTTTAACAGGTAAAGATGGAAGAAACCTTGAGAAGGATCACATGAGAGGGGACCCCCTTCCAAGGCTGATGGGTAGCTGGTGGGCGGTGTGACAGATGTTAGTTTAGTTAAGGGCTGAATTTTTCTGGCATCTCAAAATCACCATGGGGTCACTAGTGCGGCTGTTGTTAGGAGTCCTCATCCATAGTGGTGGTGTGAGCTTACTGAAGCTGAGGGTCTGGCCTGTATGTGCATGTGGATGGTATGAACTAAATGAGGGCAAGTGTGGATAGGGCAGCTAATAGGTGCCAGATTAAAATTGTGAATGCCTCGAATGTCTCCAACTGTCCTATTTAGTATCGGCTTTACTCTTTCCCTATCGGCCCACAGAACCCTCGATACTCTCTTCCTCTCTGGTGACCAATTAGGCTGAATCCTCTTCTTCTTCTTCGGCTCCTGGACCTTTGGTGTTGTAGATCCTGCAGTAGTGCTCTCTGTTTCTGGTTCCCTTGGTTCTTGAGTGCTTTCTAGTCTTGGTACACTGGCTCCTTTAGGTTTTGCTTTTGCCTTTATTGGCCCCAGTGCTCTACGTACTGGAGACCTGCTGCTGGTCTTTTCTGACTCCACCTTCCTGTTCATTGGTGAGCCTTTCTGGGGTTTAGGGGACATACCCTTACCTTGGACCACAGATACCTGGCCTCTTCTGGTTTTCTTCTGGGGAATCGGTGGGAGAACAAGGTTTTGTGTAACTTTGGGTACAGGGATACTGGGAAGTTGGGAGGGCTTACTAGCAGCGCTGGACTTTGAAGCTGACACATCTGAAGGTGTTGATTTTTTTAGGATTGGTATGAGCGGGCGTGTCTTTGGCGTTTTCATGACGTCATCAGTGGTTTCTTTGCTCTGCTGTTGACTAGCAAACCTCACTGAGGACACTCTACGTGTCTTTATGCTGACATTGCGGGGAGGTGGTGCAGGCTTCCCTTCCCCTTTAACAGCAAGAAAAGGTGGTGGTACGTTCTTCCCTAACTGTCTTCCATCTCGTGGAGGTGGTGTTGGTGTTGGGTACATGGGAGTTGCAGAGGGCTTCTTGTCTTTTCCGGTTGCCTTTTTTGTTCCCAATCTCTGCTTTTGATTCTGAAATTGTGTTACCGTGTTTTCTTCAGTAGAAGATGCCAAATCTGAGTACAGCATCTTCACAGCCTCCTCGATCTCAATCTTCTCTGTGGTGGCGATTGGAGTCTCTGTTGTTCTCTTCATGTTTCTCAGGAATTTTTTCTCTGGAAAAGACCATATACAAAAACATGACATTAGTACACTCTATTTCATTTCCAAAACATGTATCATGAGCAATAAAATTAATTGATCTTTTATTATCATAGATTATTTTTAGTGATGTCCCACTTTTGCCTTCAATCCTTATTCAAGTGAGTTGGTGCCAATACATAGACTAAACTAGCCCTGGATTAAAAGTGATAAAGCATTTTTGATATGTTTGACAGTTGAGTGGGGTTAATTTGATTATTTGATTTTCCTTTATTTTGATATGGGACGTTTATTGTGGACAGGGTCTGAAATTTTACATGTAGAACCACAAATATTACTTTTTTATATGATCTTTTGATGTTAAAACGTAGAAAATCTTTAAAACAAAAGCATTTATATTATAAATGAATATTAATCTTATTCACTCCTCCAGAGTTACTATGTTGCTATTGGTGAAATGTTTGGTTTGTTGTCTTTATCAATCTGAGAAAACTAACATTACTTGACTGATCTATTACAAAGGATTTAACGGATAAATTCGGGACATCACAAATGTTAACTTTAAAAGACTATATTTAACATATTTGAACAGTAGCTTACCCCACAGCTCTTGGTAGTTGAAGGAAACAATCTTGGGATCAGCTTCAGGGTGAGATCCTCTGAAGCTGATCAGCTCCAACAAATACTGGTGTAAAAAGTTGGGGATGTCGGTAGGCTGAGACAGGAGTGTCGCTCTGGTGATACACTCCAACATGCTCTTCAGTCCATATGGACACAAACTCTGGGAATTCATCTTTACGTTTCTTAGAAAGTACTCTTTCCGACTGTAAAGTTAGACTGTGTGATCTGAACTGAGCTCCACTTAGTGAACCCCCTCTTGTAGAATGCCTTTATGATGTCATAGAATGTTCTGAAGCAGTTTGATCTTTGATCTTTTTTGGAATGTTTTCATCTTTACTGTTTTGACATTTTTATGATATTTCATATATTTGTGAGTCATTTCCTGACAATGTTGATGAACTACATTGTTTGCCAAATATCTTAAAATAAATAACTTAATTTTGTGCTGAAGTTTAAAAAATGTAAGCTGTTGTTATAACGGAACTATGACGTATGACTATAGTAGAAACTACAGGTCATACGTCATCCTCCAAGCTTGCGCAGGCGCACTGCCCGGCCTCTTTACGTCTGAGCGGCAAACCCCATAGTGTCGGGCCCAGCAGCATCGGGCCTCGGTGGTCACGTGATTTGTGGCCTCAGTGAATGAGGCGGTGCCTGCCTACTGACGATGGTTGCTCAGCGTGCTGCACGCAGACGTTGTCCCAACAAACGCCGTTACATTTGTAGTTTTGAATTAAAAAGGGCCTAACAGAAATTAAACGCGTTAACTGCTAGCACCCCAAAAAAATCATGTGCGTTCATGTTTTGTAAACGAATTAGATATGAATATTCTTTCAGGATTGCGGGCTGATACGTTATCTTATAAGAAGTGATTCCGGTTCAGTGGGAAGGTTTGAACTGTTCTCTGGAAAGTGACCATTGTTGTAATCAGGTCGAGGCTGTTATCATTTCCACTTGCTGACTTTCTTAGTTTTTTAAGGGTTTACAGCAGAAAAACTGTGCAAGCTTTTTAGAGTGTCATGAAAGAAATGTCAAGGTAAGTCATTCATGTGGCACATTTTCCATTAATGAACATTTTTGTTCGCGTGTAAGAGAGTCCTAAAGAATAGGCTAAAAGCTAACGTTAGCCAACTGTCACAACAACCAAACAAGGCCTGCAGCCATCGTTTGTTGGCTACCCCGCTTGTTTGTTGTTGGGTAACTATGGTGTAAATATGTCTAACAAAATGAACGGATTTCACTTGTTTTTTGAGAAAATGTCAACTCTGAAATATGTCTAACAGGAAAGCGAGTAAAACCAATTCTTACGTAGCAGCCAGCTAGCGTTTGCTAACTTGCTAAATTAGCCAATTTGTTAGCGCTTGCAACCTGTTTGTAGCCTCTCAGCTAATGTTCGTTCGCCGCCAGCTCAGGTTGAGTAGTAGCACATTTCAAACACGTTTCTGCAATTTTGGTAAACTCACTTTTCAGATTTGGAATTGCACGCAACTATGGAGTAATTAAGACGTTTGTTGTTTAAGTAATGTAAATTTAGCACTTTGCTGTCAGAACATGTAGCATAGTGTTTACACATGGGTTCGCGGTAATAGAAAGGAGAGGAACAGAAACTAGTAAAGAATAACTTGGTTGTTTATTATTTAAGACAGACTTTGAGAAACCATGACATGAAAATTAACGTAGTAACGTCAAGTGTCGTTGTGTAGTAGCTGTCATCTCATGTATTGCGCCTTGTTCCCATGTCGTGTTCCCTCGCAGCACCATGCCAGGTGGGCAGCAGCCTCAGAAACACTACGGCATCACCTCAGCCATTAGCCTTGCACCCCCACGAGAAATTGACCACCAGTACACCCAAAAGCTCTGTGATGCCATGAAACCTTTTGGGGTGTTTGAAGATGAAGAGGAATTGAACCATAGGTGGGGAACAGCAAGTATAATTTGATCTGAATATTAAAGATATAAACAACTATTGTGCATCTTGACTACATGACTGTCATTGCAGGATTCACAACTACACTTACAAGTGGTGCACACAATAACATGAACACCTGTAATCTAATGCACCAGCACTTCTCTGGTAGTCTCAACAAAAACATAGCATGTATTGTAAGGCTGCGGCAACTGAATTTGCAAAGATGTGTGGTGTATTTATACCATTTTCATTCTCACCTTATGATTAGTGAAATGGGTGGGTTGTGAATAAAGCACCTGCTAAAAGTTTTATCTCCTTTCAGACTTGCAGTTCTTGGGAAGTTGAATAATTTTGTTAAAGAGTGGATCGCAGAGATCAGTGAATTAAAGGTAGGTTGTGTTGTGAAGCTTTCTGTAGTTATTCTTTAAAGAGGAAAAAACATCATACTGACTCCACTGTATATGCCTCTCTCCTACAGAACCTTCCACCGTCAGCTATAAGCTGCGTTGGGGGCAAGATATTTACATTTGGTTCATACCGACTTGGAGTGCACACAAAAGGTATGTCTAGTTGATCATTTAGTATTCATTTATTCATTGCAGCAACATCAATCAAATCACTATTTTATGCCGGAAAGGTGACTGGCAACATTAAACTTTAATGACAACGCCTGTACTGTGTGATTGGCTATATTCAAATGGGGAAAAGAGAGATAGAGGTAACAGAACATTACTGCCGCACAGCACTCGACCCTGTCTAAGCAGGCATGCGCCATTGTTTTTGAAAAGGTCAGTTCACCCTGACCACACTAAAGCACGCGGCCGGCATTGTCATATTCCTCTGCTATTGAGAATGTTTTATGAAAAGACTAGTTTTGGGGTATGAAAGCGGGTAAACACTGGCTTAGTATAGACTGAAGGCGTTCGTGTGAATGTGAGTACCTCCTTGCTTTAAACAACAAACGCAACAGAGACCAAAAAGTAAAAATCATTTAAAGAATATACCTGTATAACAGGAAAATACATTGCTGTGTCTTTTTACTATTTGTTGTGTAACAATTATTTTCAAATTAAGTTATTTTTAAAAATGTCATCTAACTGTACAGTCTGTGCCATTAATCAGAATAAATAAAGATGTTCAAGCACATCTGCAAAATTGGTAATAGTGCTGGTGCTGATATCGGCTATATAACCCCTGATCAATTTTCAGTGTTTTGTTTATAACAACCTATTGTATTTCTGAGTAAATCAATGATAAAACTACCACATTATGTTCCATTACATCACTTGAACTTGTTGAACTTGAACGTGTCACAGCTGTGAGCAAGTGAACTGCAGACGAGAGCAAACAAATGAAAAGCAGCTAAAGTTTCAGTTCACAATATTTACAGAGACAGCAAGTGTAGTAGGCTGGCATAGTGAGCCAAGCCATTTTGAGTTTTAAGTCCCTTTCCTTCATTTTCAGCAAAGTTTCACAGGTGTGCCACACCTCTAAATTGTTTGCTGTTGGTTGAAAACTGCATTTGAAGTTCTGTATTTTGTTAATGCTGGATAAAGAGCAGCTGCCCAAATCCTGTCCAAACATACCTGTCAGAACAGATCATCATCTAAATTGAATTGGCTTTACTGGTGCTATTGTTGTAGAATATAAATACATCTTCCACAGTAAATACAGACTAATACGTGGGACCCCACTATCTGAATCCACAAATACTTTGAAGATATCAGGTATAATTCCAGTCTAAAGGGACATTCTTTTTCAAAGTAGAATTTGAGACCCTGTTAAAGAAGCACAAGCATTAGTTTGGAGAAATGGATATGGTGTCAGGTCAGCAGATGGTAGATTTCCACTCACCTCTAGTCTTACAAACTTTTCAAACAAATATTTGACATTGTTTTCATTTTTGCCTTCCTTTTACAGGGTTCGCTAGAGGCCATCAGTGTCTAGAAAAACCAGCTCTGATATGTGGTTTTATTTGTTAAAAAATAGGATTTAACAGACGGGAAGTCATAGAAAACAATATTCAAAGATTGCTGCACTTCACTTTAGCTGCTCTACTTGTTTTATTACATGAACTCTCTTTAGCCTAGAATGCAGCAGCTTTGTTCAGTGTACTTATCAGATTGTTACTGAAGTCATCAACCTTTTAACCTACTGGGCAACACAGATGAAAGTTACTGTTTCTTCCAGGAGCTGATATTGATGCCTTATGTGTGGCTCCACGCCACGTAGAGAGAAGTGACTTTTTCCAGTCTTTCTTTGAGAAGTTGAAACAGCACGAAGAGATCAAAGACCTGAGGGTAAGTCTCTGTGGCTTTCTGTCATTAAAGCACAGAGTAACACATTTATTGTCTGTGACAAAAGTTCCACACTTTTCAAGTCATTTAGAGGGGAACCGCCATGTTTGGCCATTTACCAATGAAGAAAGCCCCTGTTTGATCCCCGAGCTTGAAAAATCAGTCTGTTCAGTCAAAGGTTTTTCAGTGGAAAAGATGCAAAAGCAACAGGCTGCTTACACCACTGCTCCTGGGAGAACACTCTCTAGGAGAGCTGAGTTCACTGGGAAAGCAGAGCTACACCTAACACCGGTACAGATTGCTGGATTGCTTCTGTATGGCTGAGTCTAAGTTTACTTTTAATTGCTGAACACGTAGAGGAATAACAAAGCACTGCACCAGAGTGAGTAGTATTGTAGAGAGCAATACCCAAGGAGCGCTGCCTGTGGTGTTGTTAGGTCTGCTGATAATCAGTGTTAATTTCCCAAGGTGTGTGTATTTATTAACACCAATACACATGATGAGAAAGTGTGTACACCACTTGAGTTTCTTGTTGTTGTGACACTAAATTATATTTAAATACAATTATCAAATTATTAGCTATTTGTTGAAGTGTTTACTTGCAGTTTCCAAAAAAAATAAAAATAAATAAATTCTCACCTTGCTGATCTTATCCAGTGGAGCAGCCGAGTGCACCTTTACTGGTGGCTAACTGTTACTAAGAGTAACCCTGTGTTTCTCGGATATTGTAAGAGGATGATACATTGAAGGGTCTTGAAGAGTCTCCAAAGACCTCCATAAGTGACACACATTCCACGCTATACTCACGTTTTGTGAACTTGAACCCACCCTCATTGAAATCTACTATCAGCCGTCTTCAAAGCACTGTGGGGGTGACATTCTGAAGGAGTAGCATGCTGGAAGCATTGCTTTACATGTGTTTGTATATCACCCTCTACAAGCACTGTGTTCTTGACTTTGATTTTTACCTCCTGTTCATTTTTGTTTGATTTGTTTTGTTGGTGATATTGTCTCTCTTGGTGCTTTTTCAAGGCTGTCGAGGACGCTTTTGTACCGGTGATAAAATTCAAATTTGACGGAATAGAGGTAAGTCACTCTGAGATGCAAGTGATGCGTGTTGCCTATATATAGGGGTATATTGCATAACTAAGTACACACTACTCGGAAATAACAATGACCATTTTGACAGCTTTTATAGGTAATGTGTTTGTACTGTTGGGCATAGGTAGCACTGTGATTGTAAAGATTAGTACTCTTCAACTGTAACTGTAACTAGCTTTGCAAAGAATGATGGTTTTGGATCAGACTTGAACAAAAAATGGGTGCAGATTAAAACAGGTTTTCTCAGGCCGAGGTAGGAACTTCATGACACAGGTTGGTGGTCCAGTTTGTAGTTCAGGTCCATGAAAGGAAAGGAGATCGAGGTGACCGAGATGAGCATTAACATAACCATAATCTGCCTATATTTGAAATCTGTTGTAGTTGACCATTTTTAGTTGTCTTAACATCAGTCACTTGCGTATTTGATTCTGAGAACCACCAAGCTGAGAATTTTGTGCCCCAAACAGGATTGGCAGTTATAGAAGATGGGTGATTTATGTCTGCTCTCTTCTCTTTCTGTCCCAGATTGACCTGCTTTTTGCCAGACTCGCCTTACAGTCCATTCCAGACAACCTGGACCTGAGGGGAGACTCCATCCTGAGAAACTTGGACATTCGGTGTATCCGCAGCCTTAATGGTACGCTACACGGCTTCTATTGGATTGTGTACATAGTAGAGACGCTGATATTGAGGCCTGATGCTGGTGCTGTTTTCCACAGTAACATTTAAGAAGTTGAATAAGCTCATAGTACATCACATTTGCGGCAGGTATATGAATCTGAAGAACAAAAGTTTGTTTTCTTCTAAAACCTAAACCTCTTACTAGGAAGTTATGCAGTAACTGTAAAGGTGTAATACAAGTTTTCTCAGTGTTTTAGGTTTCTGGTGTTCTGTCTTGCAGGCTGTCGAGTGACTGATGAAATTTTGTACCTGGTGCCAAACAAAGAAAACTTCAGGCTGACATTGAGAGCCATCAAACTGTGGGCAAAACGTATGTGGATTCAAATGTTACTTTTTGTATGTACTATATACTATTTTGCACAATTTTAAGGGAAACCCAGTATTTTTAAGCCTGGGCCCTATTTTTACATATTTTGTGATCGAAATGACTTACCAAAAGTTTTGGAATTGGTCCAGTAGATGCAACATAATTCTTGTGGGTAATTGTGCTGTGAAAAGTCTGTCCACTAAAAGTGCTTGTTTTTGCCACTGACAGGCTCAGACTGTTATTTGAAGTGTCTGACAGCATTATGGAAAGGATCCCTACAGAGACAGACCTATTTGTTAAAGAGTAAGATCATTTTTGTTTGACGAGAAACAGAAGTCTCACTCAAGGAAATGTCTCGCTCTAAAATCTCGCGAGAGGTTTATAATGAAGAAAACGGTGGAAACGTGAGTCAGAGTTGGAGAGAAGAGTTTAACAAAATGGTCTGTCTCTAGGAATCCTTTCCATAATGTTGGATACCGGAGTTTTCCTTTTAAGCTAATGTATCAAATGCATAAATGCTCAAAAAAGTGACACATAGAATAGAATTAAAGATATTTACCTCCCACAGGTGTCTCCCAGTTTAGTGTATACTTGACAAAACATCACTGCTCATCTTTTGGATAACACCAATATTTTGAAGGTGCCACAGCCTTATTGTGACGCGTCCTCTGCCCGCAGGTCGTGGGATCTACTCCAACATGCTGGGGTTTCTGGGTGGAGTGTCATGGGCCATGCTGGTGGCCAGGACCTGCCAGCTCTACCCTAATGCTGTGGCTGCCACTTTGGTCCACAAGTTCTTCCTGGTGTTTTCCAAATGGTGAGACTCTAGCTCTCGCAATTATAACTTCATACCTTCTTGTTCCACTTGATGGCAGTATTTCGCAGCCTTGTGCAACGCCAACTGTATGTCAGTGTTAACACATTTTACTACATTTGTCATTTCCATCCTACAGGGAGTGGCCGAATCCTGTGCTATTGAAACAGCCTGAGGACAGTAACCTGAATTTACCTGTGTGGGATCCTAGAGTGAGTAGGACACTAGTGTTTTATTTCCACGTGTTTATAATGTTTTTATGTGTGTTGCTGTGCAGGAACAGGAAACCATATCTGGACAGAGTTAATCTGCTGAGTTGTGAAAAGTTTGTTGGTGCTTTATGGTTAGCTCAAGAGATAAAGAGTATAGGTACATTTTATTTTCTCTTATTTCATCTCTCCTCATTCCTCTGTCCTCATGCGACCTGGAAATTGATCGGGTCCCCTATATGAGTTCCAATGCCCTTAACTCTGCTCGGAGGAGGCTTCCCAGAGCAGCTTGGAGATGGGAAGACTTCCTACGTGGACGTCTTTTATCAGACAGACACACCCCTTCAGTAAAAATGCATTAGAAATTGAATAGCACAACAGACCTGACAATTGTGTTTTAAATCACATCAGTGCAACACTGCAATCAAAAACCTGTGTGGACATAAATAACAGTCCTGTGTGCAGTGCAGTGGCCAGGGCTTTGATATATTTGTTTTGACTTTAGTCTTGTCTTACAGTTTTTCATAATAATATCATAAATTGACTTATCTCAGACTAATTGGTCTATAGCCTTAATGGGAGACATTCTAGCTGTTGTAATTGCTGTGTCATGTTTGTGGTGTCCCTTCAGCAATAAACACATTTTAATTATCTATTGGTGTCGTTTCCGTTCAGTCACAGTACGGCCAACAATCAGCATGCACTGGGCAGAAAGTGTAGTTTTAAGACACAATTTTATAACTTCCCAAATGTTTTGGCTACTTTAATTATTTCTGTTTGCTGTGAGACATGCTCATCATGATGTAGACTATTAAAAAGTTATTCAAAACTCTTAAAAGCTCTTAAATTACAGTATGTATATTTTCTGCCCAAAATGGCTCTGGGTGGTTTGAGGGCATTCTCACATGGTCCCCCTTTTTAATACAGAAAAACTGGACCAGGTCATTGAGTGGCTAACATCCGGTGTAAAACAGATGATCCACTAAGCATGTGCAATATACTTACAAATTTAATTGTGGTTTGACTGATCTGCACACAGTCTAAATACAGGTTTGTTATTCATGTGTTGGTGCTGGTCGAGCAGTTGATGTAATGTAATATTTAAACGGAATATTTCAGATTATGTTTTGTCACGTTGGAGAACATTAAAATGGATAGCAGTAACGGTGACTCACTGTTTGGGTAGTACGTTACATTCGTTATTGATCCTAAAGCTCTGTTACAGCCCACAGGTAGGTGATCCAGCTGCGCAGCCTTCATCACTAACTGATAAATCACTTCACCTGATGTTTGAGAGGGAAGCCCGTCTCATTTCACAATATGTTTCCTTGATTCCTCCGTCCCTCACATCACTCGAGGGGAAAAATGCAAATGAGGGAAACGTGAAAACCATAAAGTGAATTGGGATGCACCGTGTGTGTGTGTGTGTCTGTGTGTGTGGGAGGGGTGTGTGTGTGGGATGTGTGCCTTGGTTTCATGATGCCTTTCAGTGTATGGGTGTGAAGTTGCCCTACTCGTTCAGTTTGGCGGGCGGCGTGTGCAGATGTGACAGTGAAGGCTCTCATTTCTGCAGCGAAACCAATCTAGGTCCCTGTGCCGTGTTTTTAGGTGAACCCATCTGACAGATACCACCTGATGCCCATCATCACGCCTGCCTACCCCCAGCAGAACTCCACGTATAATGTCTCCACGTCAACACGCACCATCATGAGCGAGGAGTTCAAATACGGTAAAGCAGACTGCTCTGTTCAGCTGGTTTTCCAGTTCTTAAACTCTCATATCCCATCTAGTTTTGTAAAAGGCAATGGTGGTAGTAGTACATTTCTAATCCTCTTAGTAACGTCATTTTTACAGAGTTAATAGTAGGTAAGAATGAGTCTCCACCTTATTTTGAATGTTGAATTGTTAAGCCTGTTATGTCTCTGTCCCACTGTCTCTGGTGTGAACAGGCCTCAGCGTCACAGATGAGATCCTTCAGGGAAAAGCAGAATGGCCCAAACTCTTTGAGCCGCCCAACTTTTTCCAAAAGTACAAGTAGGTGTTGATTTTGTCAGTTTTCAATTTTAGATTGAGGTACCTTGAAAGTGCTTGAATTTTACTCTGCTGTACGAAACCTGAAAGTATCCTGTAAGAATATGTGGAAATTAACTGTTTGTGGGACATTAACAGCTTTGGCAGACCATAGAGTGTATTTGTGCAGTTGAAACTAAAACCGGATGATGCACGTTTTTTTTCCAACCAACTTATTGTTTTCACTTTTTGGGTTTGGGCAGAATTGACTCATCCTAACTGTGGTCAGTCTCATTGTGTTTATGAAAGTTCCTCCCACACAGTTCAAGTAACACAACTGTACCAGTTTTCTGCCAGGTTCTCTTGGTGCTGCAGCTCCACAATTGGAGCTACATTAGTAACCTGAACAGCTAGCGTCGGAAATTATTGGGGGCAAAGGGCAAAAATGCCCCAAGAAATCTCAGATTTGCCCCTACAAAAACATGATCAAGGAGGCAAAAGATTTCAAGAAAAAAAGATATTTACCAGTTTAGGCCAATATCCTAATCCTACATTAAACCATCATTTTATTTTCATTCAATTCATTTAATTTCCGTCTCTAACGCACACTCGCACAAACAGTGCTGTCGCTCACACTACTGTTACGATACCTGACTGGCACAGGCTAGGTGATCCTGCACCTGCAGTGAAGTAGCTGCTGCAATGAACCGGTACCTCCATTAAAAAAACTCCAACTGTTAACGAAGAAAGCAATCCTAGCTCGTCACCAACGCCACTCCCAGCAAATAACGCCGGGTTCAGACAGGAGGCGCCCGCTTCCTTTCGGTGCCCATGTTAACCAATCGGGCTGTTCAGACAGGAGGCGCCGCGCCTGTTCTATTTTCTCCGCCCACCACGACCAAATCTGGCACGAAAACACACTGATAATCTATTATAAACGATATTAATGAATGAAATTTCAAAATCTCCCCATCCACTATATTTATTAGAAATAGTATCACTGCTGTTTGTGATTGTGTTTTTTAAATTGCCCCCAAAATTTTGGAAATGCCCCAATGTTTTAGACGGTGGGGCAAAAGTTTTTTTGATTTCCTACACTGTGAGCAGCACTGGTGTGATTGGTTATGGTTCATGTTCCATGGTATAGGAGTTTTGATGATCAAAATGCTGCTGAACACTAGAATTAAGATGGATTAATCATACACGTAAAGATGTACAGAGGCTGGACACAAGATCATTATGTCTTTCAACAAATAATGATTGCATTGATTCATTCAATTGCATGGTCCTGAAGCTTCTTTTCATCATAAATAAACCTGGGGAGGGTTTCACAGACATTGCTATAATGCTGCCAGTCCCTGTATAAGCAAAATCTGAGTCTTTTAGAAGGAGTCTGTTGGGTTGAGTTACACTCCATCTTGTCTGATGTTCTGTTTTGTGCTGCAGGCATTACATCGTTCTGACTGCCAGCGCATCCACGGAAGAAAACCACTTAGAATGGTGAGTGTCAAAGGACTGGATTTCTACTAGTAGGTCTCTTAAGACCACCCCCACTCTTCATTGTGTTTATATTAGTGTATTTCAGCTCAGCCAACATTCCTGAGTTTCTTTGTGTGAATTTCTTTTAATTTAAATGTGTGTAGCACATCATTCACACAGTATAACAAAGAAATAAATATAATCTAACTAAAAGAAGAACTCCTGGAGGCAGGAGACTGTACTGTGAAGATAACTTGTATTACCGACACCTCTGTGAATGCATCCTGATGTTTTCCCTCAGGATCGGCCTGGTGGAGTCAAAGATCCGTGTTCTAGTGGGAAACCTGGAGAGGAATGAGTACATCACCCTGGCTCATGTCAACCCCCAGTCCTTCCCTGGGTCCAAAGAGAACCGCAACGAGTGAGTCCAGTTTTATTCATACATGCAAACAGCTCAGTGAGAAAGTTCTGGATCAGTAAAGGCAAATCCTGCTAATTATTAATCAGACCTTTTCTACAGTCACTCGCTCAGCAAGTTTTTTTTTAATTTTTTGTCCTTGAACACTTGGAGCAAGGTTCCTATTGACATGTGAATACTGCTAGTGCAAGTCAGTGAAATCATTATTGTTGTTTTCACTTTGCCCTCTGTGTGTTTGTGTAACAGGAACGACTTTGTGTCCATGTGGTTCATTGGGATCATCTTCAAGAAAGTGGAGAATGCGGAGAGTGTCAACATTGACCTGACGTACGACATCCAGTCCTTCACAGACACTGGTAGGTGCTGTCATATCACTTTCTGTTGGTGGTTGTGGAACAACCTAGTCAAACATTTAAGATAAAATAGGCTACAGGACATTTACAATTATACTGGCTAAAAAAAATGGCTAAAAGGTAGTAATTAGTGAGATAAATACAGAGATAACTGCAGTAAATTCAGGTGTTTAGGGACAGTTTCTGCTCTTTTGCTTTGTTGACCACCACAAAATTAATTTTTTGGCTAGTAAGAAAATAAGAGAAAATACGCATGCCTTTTTCTAATCTGTAAGGGACACTTTTTACTTTTATTAAAAATAACATGGAGATACTTTTTAAAGTTTTTTTTTTTTCCAGGTAAATTGAAATATATTCCTAGCTTGTATGTATAATGTGATTGGAGGTTTAACATGTTCTAATCACGCAGAGGTGTAAGCCATGTGCTACATAGACTAGTCTCAGTACATGAGCTTTAGTTCTCTGGGTTCATAGCAGAATTCACTTTCTCTTCAAGACAAGACAGAAAAAGACAATTTTACAAATGCACCAGCATACCTTATTACCAAAATATGACCCAGCCCTCAGCCCTATGCATCAGTTCTTGTTACTGCAACAAGTATTTGAAAATATGAGTTCGGCAATGTCCAGTGTTCAAGTTCCAAAGTGTCAAAATCAGAGAAATGGCCAGCAGTCACTTGGACTGTGCTAAGAAGAAAAATGTTGATACATTCATGGCAGTAGTCAGTGAACCTTAACATGACATGTTCTCTGCAGTGTACAGACAAGCCAACAATATCAACATGCTGAAGGAGGGGATGAAGATAGAAGCAACACATGTGAAGAAGAAACAGCTCCATCAGTACCTTCCTCCTGAACTGGTGCAGAAGAAGAAGAGGGTGAGAGATCTTCCTGTGCATGTTGGGACAAAGCCTTAATGACTTTAAAGCATACCGTGGTTATTGTCTTAATATTGTTCCTCTTTGTCTATTGTGTCTCTCTTTATTCCCCCATTTTGTCTTTTGTGCAGAGCATAGCTGAGTTGAACCGTAGCTCTAACGGGGGGAGCTCTAAGCGGATCTCTCTGGACAGCAGTCACCTGGACAGCTCCAGAGACACAGACTCGGGGACTCCCTTTAGCTCTCCAGCCAGTAAACCCTCCAAGCCTGCATCTGACACAGATGACGGGTATTATACACCTCTATACTTATTGTTTTTTACTTTTTTACTTTACGTTTCTACCTGATAGCATTTTAGTGCATTTGATTTTTCTGTCCTCAGATGTTCTGTTCTAACACTATTTTTCTTTTCCATATATTGTTACTATTTACAATGACCAGGCTCAAATCTACAATATGATGCTGAGTGAATATTTTCTGTCTTCTCTGTGTTTTGCAGCGTCAGTCCTCCGAAGCAGCTTTTTGTGGAGGGCTCCCCAGCACCCAGCGCAGCACCAGCTGCTCAGGACCAGGGCATGTCCATCCCTGTCATTGGCTCAAGTGAGAAATTTTCCAGAGACTATTAAAGAGTAAAGCTAGAACCGTCTCTCCCAGCAAATTTAAAAAATGCAAGGAGTGAGGGAACAACGACTGTAGGAGGCGTGGCCTCGTGGGTACGTAGTGTGTGGGTCAGAGGACGGGGGAGACTGACTGAGACTGATTAGAGTCTTTTTTTATATAAATTTCATGATGTAGACAGGTCCCAACCGGTTGACTCTGTCAGCATTTGGTAAGAAATGTCAATATTAACAACAGCACTGATGTGTGATTAAGTGTGCAGTACCTATCTAAGTTTGGATAAATCATCCTGATCTCATTTCTTCATGTCTGTCTCCTTTTCATTCTGAAGAGCCCCCAGTTAAAGCAAAGCCTCCTTCCCCACCAGCCAGCTGCTCCATCACCACAGCACTGGGTGGGGATGTGCAGCCCGACGCCACCAGCAGCCCCAGAGAGGAGCCCAACGGCCTGGAGGACTCTGTCAATGGAGCTCCTGCAAAGAGACCACACTCCCCTACACAAGAGGACCCGGCCAAGAGGCACAAAGACGCAGAGGTAGGGACGGCGTTCTCAGTTCAGGGCCGGAGTTATAGTATGCATGTTCTGAATACAGTTGGTGTTGGATTGAAACTTAATGGCAGATTTAATGCAGTCTAACTGTCATGCTGTACTGTTTCTGCTGCAGGTGGTGTCCAATGATGATGCTACATTTAAAGAGCCATATCCACCATCTGACTCCCACACACATGGAGAAGGACCCAATACTGTAGGTGTTATTTACTGTCTGCTTCCATTAGTTAACTGTGTGAAGCCAGACAAAACAAACCGTTAACATTTTCCAATATTGTCTCTCTTCACCATTAGACCCCCCTTTCTGGATCAAAGGCTAAGCCCATTCCAACCATTGATACCTCAAGAACACAGGTAACGTCTTCTTTGTACACCATTAACTTTATTTTATACCTGGAGGGTTTGATTTTGTTAGCAGTTATTAACTGACAAACTGGCGAATCTTGCTGTTTCCTACCCCAGAGACTTCCCAGCATGGAGCTGCCAGACGCCTCCTCACCTCTCCCGGCCAGCAACACTTGCCGTGTCGTGAAAAATTCCATTAAACTGGCCCTCAACCGCCACAAGTGAGCCTCGACTGTTTTCCCAGAACCATCACAGCCATTGGAACTGTTTGGTGTTCTTTAACTAACTAACTAACTTTGTATGTCTTGGCCTGTCTGTTTCAATTTCATGTAGCATCACACCTCCCAAGCCCCCAGTGTTTGAGGGCACCCTCACCACTGACGCTCCAGCCCCTGCCAGCGAAGAAAAGGGCATGTCCATTCCTGTCATTGGCTCAAGTGAGTGTCTCATTGTTTTTTCAGTCAATTATCAATTATGAGTTCTAGAAATTTATCGCTATCATTTGTCCAGTGTTCATTTTAAGAAAAACTATGAGAAACAATATTTGTTAGCCTTTTTTCCAAGACGAAAACGATTTATTACAATTTCCATCAACTAATAATAACTAAACGATTTGTGAAAGAAGGCCAAAATGAGCTATAATGCAAAATCGTGCAATACACAGTCAATACACAGTGTATTGACTGTTAAAACAATATCTTCTGCCGCCCAAAACTCTCTCCTCTTCAAGCGTTGATTTAGCTGCTTAACCTGTTGCACTAATGAGCAGCATCATGCATTTCAGTAATGTCATGTCTTTGCCAGGAATGGTAGCTAACAGGTTTATGGACTATTTGCATCTACAATCCAACTAAAAATAAGAAACAGCAACAAAACAGCTTGAACAAACCAAAAGAACATCTTATTAGTTAATGTTACTTTCAGTCAGCTGTTTTTTGTGTTTAAAAGGTAGTACATGCGTAGGAATGAGTGCAAGATTGTTGGCTGTCAACTATCTAACCTAAAGCTTCCTGTAGTTGTGCTCCTAAAGGAACAGCTTTGTCTTAATGTTATCCAACATTTGAGCTGCTTGTGTTAAGTTAAACCCAGACAGCAAACAGTATTTTACTGAGACAATCCAGCCATGCGCGTCCAGCTTCAGTCTGTTGTATTAATGCAGAGCAGAGTGACATGGGATCTGTGTATGAACTGTTAATCAGTCTGCTAAACAAGTATACAGTGCCATGGTAACTGTACACAACAAAGATGGCGAAAGAATTAGAAATGCACATGACAAAAACTAGACTTAAATGTTTTACAAAAATCAAATGACTAAAACGTGACTTTAGTAAAACTAAGATGCATTTTTGTCAAAAGCCACTAAAACAAAATCAGGTGCCAAACAGTTTTTGTCCTTCTCCTTCTCTCTGTAGAACACGTGGCGTCCAAACACACGCCGCCCCCCGTCGGCAGCTCCATCCCCACATTAGTGAGCCGAGGAGCTGACCCACTGAACGGAGCGGCCTCCAAGAGACCCCACTCCCCCTCCCTGGAGGAGCAGGCCAAGAGGCTGAAAGAAACAGAGAAGGCCAGAATCCACATAGCTTGAACACACAACTCCTAGACTGGATTCATACATACACAGAGGGTGGGGCTTTACAGTTAAGTCAAACACCAGGAAGAGGACTTCACACAGGGACAGGGAGTGTGTTCAGGTCAATCTCAAGTGTGAAGCAGCAGCAGCAGCAGCAGCAGCAGCAGGACGGACACCTCCCCTCAAATCTTCAGAGATTACAGATTTGCCAGTGGATAGGTGATTTTGGTCAAAGCAGATGTTGTCAGCGCCCTCTGTCACACTCACAAGCCAGAGGGCGTTTAACACAACAGTCACGGAGATATCTGACATGAGAACTAAAGCGACAGTTTTTTACTCGTCTTCTCCCTCAGTGTTTAAAAACGTGCGCGGTACAGATGGAAAATGTGCTGTTCTTCTTTTTCAGTTTCCCTTTTTTCCCGTTAACATGTTTTAAAACGGCCCAAAACATTTATCGACGCTTGCTACACACACTTCTGGTGTATGCTGATTTTTTGTTTTTCTTTCTTTTCTCCCAAACAGAAACCTGTACAGTAAATGTTGATGTACATAACTTTTTTGTCTTAAAAAAAGAAGCAAAAGATCACTGTTAAGTCTTTTGACCATTCTATTGTAGTTTTATCTAAAAACAAAACAAAAAAAAAGTTTAAAAAAATTGTAATTTTTTGTTTTTCTCTGTTGCTTGTCCCAAAAAAAACGTTGTCTGGAGCCCTGGATATTTTTTGTAAACACTGTATAGGTTTGGATACAGTCGCAGGGAGGCTTTATTGGGGGGTTTGCTTGGATGTGACAGAAATCAAACCACCACTCTTTGGACCACCACGACCACCCAAAGAAGACTCCAGGTTAGTATTGGACTTGCAGTGTGTAGGCGATCATAGATGGCCAGCGACATCAGTGCTTCTCAGGTGCCGGTAAGAGCAGAAAAAAAGATCCTCACGACAACAGGAAACATTTTCTGCATTTCTGGAAGTGCTGAAATGAGTCTGAAGCTTTTCAGTTATTGTTTAGCTCCTGGAAGGATTAGTGCAGAACATTGGAAGAACCATATCAAAATGCTACACTAATCCTGTCAGTGTCACAGCGTCTATTGTTGGTCTTGGATTAAAAGAAAAGGTTGATGAGTTTTTGGCTTACTTTTCATGGTGTGTTTAAGCCCTAGATGTCAGATAGGTGTGGTTGACACACAGAAGTGAGCGCTGGACAGTTTAGACAAAGTGTTTGAACATCAGTTTTTTTGTGTGTACGTCCCTGTGATTCACAGATTGTCTGACACCTAAAATTAACCTAGTCCATCAGGAGGGCTAAACAACAAAAGCAATTTGTTTGGGGAAACTGCTTGACCCCCCCACCCCCACCAGTTCACCGTGGTCTGTTTGCTAGTGAAACTTGTTCCTGATGAAGCCAGGTCCTGGTTGTTTTTGTGTCCATGAAAGAGTCTGTGGTGCTTAGTGAGAAAAAATGGTTCTAAGCTTTTTGACGAGTTGTGCTGGTGTGTGTGTGTGCATGCATATGTGGTTGACTGTGTGTGAGCGTGCATGCATAGATGGTTGTGTTTATGTGGTGGAGAGAGACAGAATTCCCTTCGTTGTGGGGTGTTTACCCTCTGCGCCTCCTGTGGAGGTTCTTAAAAGGCATCTCCTGGGGCCACGGGTGGGGGGGGTCAAGAGACAACTTTTTTTCCTGCCTTGAGCCCCAACCCTCCATCCTTACGGTCTAAAGCTGGGTGACTGTTTGATTCCAGCACAGAAGATATATGTATACAACAAAGTATAAAGCGATGCTGATGAGGCGCCCTCTTCTTCGGAGCAGGTGGAGAGACAGAGACAGGCTCTTTTTCCAGCATCAGTTTCCCCAACTAAATGTACAGAGAACAGTTTTTTCAAAAGGCATATTCTTCATTATTGGGGGTTTTCTTATCACTTTATTTATATTTGCATATTTGTACCATGTGATCTTTTTTTTAATAGCATTCATAGCAGGTAGGTCTCTTTTGAAATCTGCACCACTCTGTTTCAGACAACTCATGTTTTGCTGTTCGGAAACATTTAACAAAACGAGTCATTTAGATGTTTGTTTCTAAAATGTATTGAAAGGGTATTTTTGTATGTGTTTATCACTTCCTTTAAATGAATCTGTACACCCATTAAACCCCTAAAAACTATGCTGGTGTCTGTCCTCTTTGTTACATATTCAGTGTTTTTACATTGTTCCTTTAGTTGTCGCTGGTTGCGTAATAATATATTATTATAAAGCTCTGCTGGTAGTAATGGGATGGGGTTTTTATGACCTATACGCCTTGTTTGTTTTCCTGGAAAGATCTTGGGCTGCATTGAATAGTCAAAAAAATTACGTTCTAGACACTTTTTCCTTGAGCTCGATGGAAAACGTCATGAGGTGAAGGAGAATTCATAAGGACTTAGGAAAAGACGAGAATCCCACTGCACTTCAGCTAGACTACGTAATTATACGACGGTGGATGTCATTGACGTGAGTCTGCGTGGTCAATTTAAATGTTGCTGCCGCAAGGAACTGTGGGACGGCATTATCTCCTTTCCTTTGGTAAAGCATGGTCCTGTGTACCCTATGCTAAAGGAGATAAGAAAGGAAGCACCTTTCCTTAGCATTTAGAGAATTCCACCAGCTCTTATCATGGCTGCTACTTAGATCCTGGGTCATTTCACCTTCCTAAACAAGAAGACTTATTCGTCTTAAAGTGTTAGTTCACCTTAATAACAAAATTACAAGTAAACTGAGAAATTAAATGTACAAAATTATGATTCAGTTTAATCTGAAAATTGTATTCAATCTACTAAATGGACTTTGGTTACATTGCATGATTAATGATGAGTTCATGAGTTGATGGTTTCATTATGACTGGTCTCATCATTGTGGGTATCAAGAGACTTACCCGATAAAACTTAAAATATCTTGAGTTACCGTCTGCGTAAGCATGCAGCCTGTGTTTGTGTTCATGCATGCAAAGACACCTTAACATAAATTAGCTACTGGTTTCACCTCATCTCATAGGAGCCAGGTCATAGCTAGCCCCAGTTTGTGCCTCATGTTACATTACATTCAAGTCACAGAGCCAAGTATCCGTTTTTATGAAAAATTAATACCCAGTGATCCTTGAAAAACCCAAAAGGTAATTTAACAACACTTAGAACAGCTCAGAGAATGAAAAAATATTAAGTTGTCTAGTTATACAGTTTGCAAAATTGCTTATTTGATTTCTTGCAGACAATACAACTTGCCATTTTACAGGGTGTTATGGCCAGACTGGGAGCAGTAACTTACTCTCCGCAGGTTGCCTGCCAACTGCTCCTAGCCAAGAAGTAACCCCCCTGTAAAAAGGCTAATTATGTTTTTTATACTTTACACGTTTTTTTCCTACGGATTAAACAAACAATGTTAAACATGTTAATTAGTGGGCTTTAACGGTGCTGGTAGGCATATTTATTGTTTTTACCTTTGGACAGAGCCAGGCTAGCCGTTTCCCCTGTTTCCACTCTTTATGCTAAGCTAAGCTAATTGGCTGCTGGCTCCAGTGACATACTTAGCATATAGATAAGAGGACTCTCAAGAAAGCCTTAGCGCATGTCCCAAAATGTGGAACTATTCCTTTAAACGCCATGGGTTTTTCAGTATATAGTATATATTTTTCACAAAGGCACAAACTAGCTACATCATATACACAAAAGGATCTTGTGTCATCCAGATATGCATGTTGCTTCCTCCATGCTTCACAGTGAGTATGGTGCTACCTGATGCATGTGGTGACATGCAGCAGGTTTGCTGTACTGCTAATAGTTGAATTCATTAGACAGTTTGACTTTGTCATTTGCTTTCATTCTTTCTCACGGCTTTTTCCAGACTCCAGGTTGCTGTCATGTGCCTTTCTTCAGCACTGTGTCTCCGTATTTTCCCCACTGTCGGCCTCTTATCTTGGAGGATACACACTCTTGACCTCCCCGTACAGGAACACAGTGTTAGGGGGAGGGACTCCTCCCTGCGCTCCTCTCTGCTGTGAGTCACGCGGCTTCTCATTGGTCAGTTCAGATGAAGGGGGCGGTGACGGAGGGGAATTCCCCCGCTTGGTCTCTTCTAACAAATATTACTTTTTCTGTCCACTGTCACTCATTCAGCTCGGGGTTCTCCAAGAGACAATAACCTGTGATACAGCTGAGAAAGAGAGAGAGTGCGTGTGTGTGTGCATCATGGATGGTGAGTAGCAACACCTTTTATTTACTGTATAATAACAATGGTAACATGTAGAATGAGAGGTTAAAACACAATGTAAGTAACACCAATAATCATGTACTGACTCAAATGTAACTTCTTTATTTATATGAATATTTTAAGCCTAAATGTACAATAGCAACACTAGCGCTTGATTCTTAAGTTGGCTCTATTTATTATAAGTCTGTGTAACAACACAGTGAAACTTCCTCCTTGTTTCAATGATTGACAGTGTCAGTAATTACAGTGAATGAGCTTATACAGTTTGAGTGAAATACTATTCAGAATGGTTTTGAATCTAATTTGCATATATATTTGCCTGATTTCCTCCTATATGTCCCATTTTCCTCCTCAGTTCTTATGCCCTCCATGCTAGGGGACGATCCACACCTAAGTAAGAACATTTTAACACCTCTTGTGTCAAAATTAGCTGCCTGTCTCCACAAGTCAAACCTTATAAGTGCCAAACAGTCTGTGAATGTATTGCAGTGTCTTTCACTTCCTCATTTTGTTTTATTGGTAAGCATTGCTTTTTTTTTTCAGACCTGCGGTGTGAGTGTGTGTAAGAAACAAAGGGGCTTGTAATCATCATCTTTATAGTTCTGATGTATGAGGGTATATACTGTGCTATAAATATCTGTGTGTGTGTGTGACAGAGAGAGAGAGCTACATCATCTCTCAGTTCTGTGTTCGGAGCGTCCTCTGATGAAGTAGATGCAAAATGAGGAAGGCAGGACATGGCTGTGCCACTTGGCAAACGTACATTTCTTAATTATGTCAGAAATGTAACAGGACTTGTTTCATACTGGCCTACGTAACATCTGTGTCTCAACGCTGCACTTTGGTCGGAGCGCCTGTCGCTCAGCTGTCACGTCCACAAAAAAATGGACAAATCATTGGAAACACTATACACCAAAAAACAGAAACACTTCCCGGATCAGTTTTAGTTCCTCTCTCACACAGGCATCATGTGGGGCAGGTTTTGTTTCATGCAAAAGTGTCAAAGTAGTACAGACAGACTCATTTCATGCTTTGTTTTGAATGCAGAATGGCTGAGGTTTGATGATTTGCAGTTTAAAAGTCACCTATACATCTAATGGGGCTAAATTTGATTATACACAAAGAACAGCGTTCGTCAGTGCGCATTTCCTGAGAGTATCAATCCCATTTCATCCAGTATATTTCACCCTTTTCTTTCTGTAGTCATCTTTTCCATAAAGCTTAGATAGTTGACAGTTTCTATGAGAAGGTTCATAGCGGGGGTGGGTGGGTGGGTCGGTGTTGTATGTAATGCTAGTTTTTTACTTGCAGCCATCTTCAGGTGGTAGATATCACTTTTACACAAACCTTTAGGCAAAATACAAAGTCAAAATGTCTGCTGTGAAACTATTTTGACCAGTTTTGACCTGAAAATTCAAGGCTTCCTGGGTTATTAAATGTCAGAAACATGGCCATTCACTGACTATTGACTATTTGATCCTGTAACTTTTGTCATTCACTACAAAAAGACACAAAAATCTAGCCAAAATGACCAAAATTGGCAATCTGAATCTAATCATTTTAGACCACTTTGAATCTTAGTTGATAAAAGTAGGTTTGGTAGT
The DNA here is from genome assembly GCA_008360985.2 of Macquaria ambigua. Classification (NCBI taxonomy): domain Eukaryota; kingdom Metazoa; phylum Chordata; class Actinopteri; order Centrarchiformes; family Percichthyidae; genus Macquaria; species Macquaria ambigua. The sequence continues at coordinate 119,377 of VMKM01001286.1, read as the reverse complement.
TTTGTTTGTGGACTCACTTGTGGACTCCCCCCCCCCCCCATTTTCCTGTCCCTTCAACCCTTCCTCTTCACATCCCTTCACTGACTGCCTTCATCATGTGCGCTCTCTAGTGGCTGAGCCGGAGATCCAGATCTTTGAGCAGCCCAAGCAGAGGGGAATGCGCTTCAGGTACAAGTGCGAGGGTCGCTCGGCCGGAAGCATCCCTGGCGAGAAGAGCTCCGACAACAACAGAACCTACCCCAGTCTGCAGGTCAGTCCGCAGAACTTCTATCTCCTCAAGTGCAAAGATGTACATGTTTATTTGTACATAAAAGCACCTGTGGCTGTATTGGTGTTATAGAAAAATACACAAAGCCCTTAAAGCACCTCCTTTTTTCTTTCCACCTCTGCATGTGTCTTTTTATACAAGTTTGCATGGATATGTGTCAATATATATACCTATAAATGACTGTTAAAGCGACCTCCTCTTCCTCCACAGATCCTGAATTACTGCGGCAAAGGGAAAGTGCGTGTTTACTTGGTGACCAAGAACGAGCCGTACCGACCGCATCCGCACGACCTGGTGGGGAAGGACTGTAAAGACGGATTCTATGAGGCCGAGTTTGGTCCAGACCGCAGAGTGATCGCGTAAGTTCTCTTCCCACAGTCACCTCTGTCCAACAGCACTCTGCAGTAGTACTGACTTCACTGTCACTGTCATCATCAGAGTAATTAGTCAGCCTTAATCAGCATACTGTCATCAACAGAAGTAAACACACCCTCTCGGTTGCACGCACGCACACGCACGCACGCACACGCACACACACACACACCACAACATAATCAATTTGCTCTCTATTAACAGTATTTCATGTTTCACTTGACGGTTTCGGGAGGCATCGAGTGTAAATTGGTGACCTCTCAGATACAGAGGAAGAAACTCATACAGCAAATCACACACACACACACAAAGCATATTTGTCAAACCATGTCTGCAGTGAGGATGGCAATATGGGAATTCCCCAAGTGACATCACCCATATTTGCTGTGTGTTTGAGAGAGAAAACAGAATTTGTGTGTGTGTACTCGTGTGTGTGTGTGTTTGAGAGTGTGAATGAGTCAGTATCTTTTGGTGTGTATAATTTGCAAATCCTTCATGGACTTGTGTACTAAATTTAGATTTTCAGCCCTTCTATGTATATCAGTGGAATTAATCTAAACATAATCAGAAAAAAGTAATTCGAATGTGGTAATCTGTTTTACAAGCAAAACCAGATGGGTCAGATTCATTACATCATTGCTTTGACTTTCACACACATCTTCATACTCAACAGCATTCTTTTTGGAGATCATACTCCTCTCAGGTGTGGCCCCATACGTTTTGTTTATTATAATCAGCTTGTTGCAGCACTTAAAGAGCCTGCCAGTTTCTGACGGCCCTGTTGTATTATTCTTCACACAGTTTCCAGAATCTGGGGATCCAGTGTGTGAGAAGGAGGGAAGTGAAAGATGCGATCGTACAGAGGATTACCAGAGGGATCAACCCCTTCAATGGTGAGTCCTCCTGCTCCCATTTTCCATATTCTGTCTGTTTCTGTTTTCATCTGTTTCATGGGGAGTACACGTCACACTGACTGACAGCTGTGGCTTCAACTCACTTGTGGAACATATATACATATAAAGAAGTTTGAAACACAAATAAAAATGGTGGCCTTTTTGGACTGTGGTAGGATATGTTACAGTTAAAAGGCAGTTACTGTCAGTAAATCCAAAGAAAAGACCAAAACCCCAACATTGAATGTATCCTACTAACAAGTATTGTGTGTGTATCAAAGCCTAATCTATCTGTGTCATAGAGCTCCATTGTTGTCCAAAACTATTAAAAACACATCAATGAGTCACACTGTTGCACTGGGTGACATGTTCTTTCATCACTGTCAACATGGCTACTGTAGTTTACTTTGAGTCAAACTCATATACACCGTCTTGCTGCCGGGAATACTCACTGGAGCACCAAATGTGTATTAATCCGCCACTGAAAATAGGACCCCAACAAATTGGCCTTTTCATGGGATTTTTTTTGACAATGAGACTAAAGAGTCTACAGACATGCTAGCGGCTCTGTGAGGCTGTACTTAGGCACAGCAGTGCTTTAAGCTAAAAGCTAACGTTAGCAGGGTCTGGTCAAAAAATTGTATGGCAATCCATCCAATAGTGTTTCAGATAAGTGATGCACTAACCGACCAACCAGGCGACATTGCCATCACCAAAGCCACGCCACTAATGTTAGCAAATTTTAGGTAGAGATTGCTGTGTATCGGACATTGCTGAGTCAATTTGCTAAAGTTATGACTCTTTATACTGTATATGCTGATACCAGTATATCTTATATATTATAAGCCAATATCAGCTGATAATATCAGTTCACTAATATATCATTCAGACACTAATTAGCAGTGGACAAAGTAAAGAGTGTCAATGTATTTAGGTGAATTCTGCTGCTGTTGGTTACTGTTACTGTTGTTGTTGCTGTTGTTACTGTTAAACATGTTCAAAACAATTCAAAAGAATTGTTTTCAAATGCTGGTTGACCCAGTTCTCAGGCAGTCGAGAAGATTTTCCTAACAAGAGTCAAAAACCCGCTCTCTTGTCGCAGCGCTGTCTACGGTAATGCCATTTCCTCAATGCGCTTTCATTCTGTGGTCCTCCGGTGCAGTCAGACAGACAGACAGCGGTTCTCGTGTACAAACAGGCGTTGAGCTACTTCCCCATTCTTGGTCACAGTTGCTCAATTCAGCACAGTGCAGGATGCCACGTGAGAGCTGGGAATGCAGGATTCATTAAAAGGGGGAGGGTGGACCGAGGGGGTTCCCCAGCTCTCAGACATGATGATAAAAGTAGGGTATGGTGTTTTACAGGACTGTAAAACCAAGGAGGGAATAGAAGGTTTATAATCCGGTTTGATTTAGACATATATGCTTTTAGTTTTTGTGTTGAATCTTTAAACGTATGGTTGTTACAGATATGAAACACTATCATACATTTTTAAAATTGCACTAGGAAAATTCATTTATGACTTTCTGCGTTTGCAAAAATGTTCATACCTGATACTTCACTTTCACTTGGGCAAGTCCTGCAAAGCCCAAGCACTGCATGCAGAGCCTTGTTGTCTGATAAGGCAAAAATATGAAACTGTGATACAGATGGCTCCTGTGTGATATGAACCCCTAACCCTAGCTGCCATTTTTAGACTCCTGCTCTGTCTACTGAGCTTCACCATATGTGACCACATCTCTATTCTCTTACCTGCTTTCTAGTATTAGAGTTAAGGAACTAATTCAGGTCTTGAAAGTTGACGACTTCAAACAGTTTTTTTTGCAGTGATGTCAGGCTATACAAATGTCCTCACTGCTGCCCTAAGAGATCTTTTATTGTGTGAATCATGTGGTCTAGGAGGATGCAGTGGATATTTGTAACCATAGACAATTTGCTCCTAAAGCCAGCAGCTTGATTTTGTACTACTAAACTGTTACTATCATGTCGCCATTTACAGGGTTCGTACAGCTTTTTAATAGTAAATTCAAGCACTTTCAAGGTACCTAAACCAAATTTCCAGACTCTCGAAGCCCTTATCGTCACATCTAAATTGTTACTATAAATGCAATTGCGAAAAATAAAGTTTACAGAATTCCTTTACAGCCACAGCAATCACTGTATATTGTGACTTTGTTTATTTTAGCAGCTGTTCATATTAACTTTGGTTGTATGTTTTGATCATGAATTATTTAATGCTTCCTAATTTCCAGAATAAGGGCACAGGACTTATCTAGCTATGAATGACGAGTGAACAGAAGAAAAGAGCTTTCTTTTTAGATGATGTTGAAATTAAGCATTTTGCAAACTCTCAATACTTTGTACGAACCCTGCATTTACCATCTTCCCCATGTCATTCTTTAATGGAGCAGTTTTGTTTATTATCACGAGTACAGATGGCCTTTGATAGAACGTGTGAATAACATGACAGAATCCCTCATTTTAATGCTGTTTTCTGCATCTTCATCTAAAAGGGAGTATAGGGAGGAGGTGACTAGATGACCCGAGATGACCTTGTTAGTTTGTCATGACATGAATGTTCAGTTCTATCTAGCTTCAGGAAAGTTGTTGAGAGAGTAGAATTAAAGTTGGATGCGGACACTTTACACGAGGCCTTCAGTTTCTTGATGTTTAGCTTGTACTCCTGTTGTTAGCTTTAATTACTACATCAAGATTTAGAGTCCTGCGATGGAGACAAAACAGTCACGTGAAGCTCAACTAATCATATCTAGTGAAGTTCCAGGTATAGATGTAGGAGCTGAATGTCAGATCGCAGGTATTCCATGGCGATACAACAGACACAGACTAAATGTATTTATTGCTACAGACTGAGCGATGGGCAGCTGGATGTCTTTTCACATGGCTCAAACCTTCCCCTCTCTTCAGCTCACTTCTGCTGTGAAACTCAGCTGCTTCCTGTGTCAGGGGGAGATATGCCCCCCCCCCAACACACAACCACCTTTAACACACACACACACACACACATGCAAACCCCCCTGACCTCACCTCATTGCATGCATGTGAGATGTTTTTGGGCCACAGCAGTGTAGTAGAATGGAAACCTAATGAGATCACAGAGTCAATGAAGTCACTGTCTATTAGCATTAAGCTCACCTCACCTGCACTAGTGATGACACAGAACTATAGACTGCGTGTGTGTGTGTGTGTGTGTGTGTGTGTGACGTAGTAATATGTTTCTGTATTACTATTCCCTCACATTTCACGGTGTTGTGGTGGTTCACCTGGTAAATGTTTACTCAGTGACACTGCTCTCTTGTCCAAGAAATCCACTCTTCTTCTTCACCTTTGATATAATTTGTGCACAAATTGTAGTTCTTTCATTTAGTCTACAATCACAAGTCTTGAGCTTTTCACATGCTCACAAAGGGAAATTATTTCTGAACATCATTTCGAAAGCTGAAAATCTTTTTGTTCCTTATTTCAGCCCATAGTTTTACCTCTCTCTATCACTCAGTGATATTAAACAATAGAGATTAAACCTGCATAGCCACACCTATCACTTTAAATCACTATGGACTACTATGGATATATATGTGTGTGTGTGTGTGTGTGTGTATATATAAACACACACACACACACACATATATATGTGTGCTAGGTGCTTGTTGGTCAGTGCTGTTGAAGAATGTATAATGAAACACCACCACTACTATTTTGGGGATGTAACCAGAGTACTAGGGGGTTTGGTAATTTTAAAGTTTCACAAACCTGAATGCTGTCTGTCGCGAAGAAGATATCACCACTTGTCCTTCCTCTGTTTGATTTTGCTTTATTGAAGAGGATTAACGTGCTGGAAGTGTTTTTTTCCAATGGCCTTTTACTCTTTCTATTATTCACCTTTGCCAAAATACTTACGCTATGTTTTGTATCCAAATCATCCTCTATCATTTTTGTGCCTTACAGCAATTTATGTGCTGTAAAGCAATTACACATATTTAAGAGGAGAACTGACCTGTGTGTGTGGACCTCTAACATGTTAAAATGCTACACACAGTAGTTTTATAGAACAGTGAAGGTATACATATGATGTGACTGTAATATATGATTGTGTAGTCATTGCCTCAGCCTCAGTAAGACACACAAACTGAGCGATGCATGCCATGAAACTTGATGAAATTGTGAGTCATGCAGTGGAGACGCTGTTTGTGGTGAGGCTTGGCACCTGCCTCCCCTTCTTTCTCACTCTCACATTGTGCTCCCACATTCACACTAACCACTCACCCCGCACCCCACCCACCCCGCGACCCCCCGCCATCACTGTCCCCGTCACCACCCTACCACAGCCAATGACCTCGCCCCCCTGCAGCTGCAGCTTCATGCAGCCCGGATGCCCGGTGCCCCTGGGCCCAGTTTATTTCCACCACACACAGTCTCACTCACCACTGCTTTTACCTACAACCCACTTTCCTGCACCTGTCCAGCATCAGCCTCATTCAGTAAGACACTCCACACACACTCACGCACACAGCACTCATACAGACCAACTTAGTATGTTCCATCAATATTTGCTACAACAGTTCCACTTTCATACACCAGCAAGTCTTCATTTCTCCCTCCTTCAGTTTCTCCACTGTGTGTCTATCTCTGCCACCTACAACAGACAAACCTGATGACCAAACAGAAATCTGAAGTAGAGCAGAGCTGCATGACTTTATTGTTATAGAGAGACAGTTCAGCCCCCAGGAGTTTTAATTTTCACAGTGTTGTTCTTTTGTTGAAACAGAGAGGGAACTCCTCATTTAGTAAATACTGCATACTCCAAATATGCTGTGTAATGGCTACGTCATGATGTATTAATTTACATACTATTAAGTAATATACTACTTACAAATTCCTTTACATACTTCTAAAATGTTTACGGCTATCAGGTGCTAGTCTTTAACAGATAGTTCTACATTTTGGGAAATATGCTTACTCACTTTCTTGCCTAGAGTTAAACTATAGGAGACAGTTAGCTTAGCTTAGCATGAAGACTGGAAGCAGGGGGAAACAGCTAGCTTTGTCTGAAGGTAACAAATTCCGTCTTGTACACTTCATTTTTTGTATGGATTAAAGAAATGAGGTATAAGTGTTAATTAGTGAGCTTTAGAGGTGGGCAATGTTTGCCAGGCTAGCTATTTCCCCCCATTTTCAGTCTTTATGCTAAGCTAAGCTAAACTAACCATCTCCAGGATGTAGCTTCATAAATAATGGACATTTTCAGACAGTCTGAATGCCATATGCCATCTAATATAGAACATTGTTATAAAAGTTGGAGCCAGGCTGACATGTCTTGGCTGAATCTGATATCTAATATCAGAGCTGTTGAACAAAGCTTGAAGCTTCATGTCGAGGTTGACATGTGTTTTGTATCATTTCTCACTAAAATATTCCCAAGGAGATCATGTGGGGAAAAGCTAAAACACTTGGAGAGATGGGTTAGTTGTTGCTAATTCCACAGCGGTGGACTACAGTCAGACTCAAGTCATACATTTGATGACTTCCAAACAGACTTGTAGCTGCACCGATGACCTGTGGCTTCACTTGGACTTGAGCCTTGAGAAGAATAATGGCTGGTGCCAGCAGTGCATGCAGAGACAGAGCAGGAAAACTACCTAGCTAGCTGTTTGCACCGAACATGTCCAGTGACACATTCAGTAAGAATGAGGAGTTTCCCTTCATCTCACGTGTAACTGCACTGCAGTTTTTTGTTGTAGACTGAAGTATTTCTGTCATGAATATCCACGTATTATTACCATGAAATATGTTTGGAACAGTAAAAAACAAATTCTGCTATTATACTGTTGGTGTTTACATTTTGATTTTAAAATGGGTGAGAAACACATTATGAAGGAGTCAAAAAGTCAAAGTTTCAAAGACTTGAGATTTGACATGAGACATGCTGTTGTCCCACCACTTTCACACACGTCAGGAGCCACCATGGTCACTCGTGCAGGGAGTCTCATCTCTTGCTTCTGTTGTGCAGACACTCACACACACAGGCACACACACGCACACGCTTCTTTCCACTCTGAGGTGACGTCGCCGAGCGTCACCGTGGTGACAAATTGTAGGCGGGGATGGCCTCGACATGAGCGCAAAAGACAGAAATTGAGAGATGGAGGAAGAGAAAGTAGGCAGATGTGAAAGCCTGGTGTGTGTGTGTGTCGGTGTGTGGGTGTCTCTCAGTAAAAGCTCTCCCTGCAAGGTGTGTGTTTGTGTGTTGCCTCTGAGGGCGGTATGTGTGACGCTTGCATGTATGTATGTGTGAGTGTGTGCAGATGAGAGTGTAGGCTGAGGACGCTTGAAAAAGCTTATCTGTGACGTGTTTATGTTGATCCAAAGTTGAGGTTTTGGGGACAGCCTACAGATTTGACAAACATGAGAACATTATAAACCATCTATCTATGTATCTATCTATGCTTTGATGGTTTGACATGTTTCATTCATTGTTTAGCACACTCATTTTCTGCGCATTTGGTTTATTATATCATTCTGTGACTATATATATTATATACTATATATATTAATTATGATGCAATTTCAGCACGCTTATATTGTTGTTATACGCATCATAAATAGGGATGTAGTAGAGGGTAAATACTCTTAAATCAAGTTTAACCGACAATTTGCATTTCAACGAGAGAGGTCTCAAAAGGTTTGTTTGCTTTATAAGTACTTTTAATTTTGAGTTCATTTTGCTGATAATACTTACATACTTTTACTCAGGTATCATTTTATTTTTTTTTATCACTTTAGTCTTTATTGCCTTTTTTACATGTACATAAATAAAACAAAAAACATAATAATGAAACATACAACTGCAAAGAGGAGGTTACAGTATATAACTAGTAATGCAGCTTACAGTGCTTATTAAAACTTTTAAACCATAAGTCACATTATTGTCAATAAAATTATACAATGCTGATCTGTTTATTCCTAAACCTAATCCATTTTCCCCATTTTCTATTAAACTCATCTTCCTTCACTCTTAGAGAATCAGGTATCATTTTCAATGCAGGACTTTTATTAAAGTAAATGATCCGAATACTTCTTCAACCACTGGAGACAGATAAGTCAAAACCTAAGCACATAAAACCCAAACTATCTGAGCTCACTAAGGCCAAGGTGAAGAATTCCTCTAACTTTGCATCTTTAATGACAAAACATCTACTCTGTGTAGTATCAGAGCGTAAACTCGGTGATGTAAGTGATCCTTTGCTTATATTGCTGGTTGTTTGTCCTATGTCAGTAATAATGTTGACATCTGTGTGTGTGTGTGTGTGTGTGTGTGTGTGACCTCAGTGCCACGTGAGCAGCTGCTGCAGACAGAGGAGTACGACCTGAACGTGGTCCGCCTGTGTATCCAGGTTTTCCTGCAGGACGAGAGCGGCCACTACACCCGACCGCTCAACCCCATCGTCACCAACCCCATCTACGACAACAGTGAGTGCTTCTTTGTTCATGCTGACGTCATGTTGGGCAATTATAAGTGATTGTGAACATTATGCAATTGCCAATTGTACTGACGGGAATACAGGCTCCCTGAGGTTAGGTGTGTCCACCTCAGGGTTCAGTCGATAGTGGATTTCAAGAGCTGATGATGATATAACAGCTGCAAATATTTTGTGCTAATATTCATTTCATAGCCTTACCTAGACTTAAAGGATAATTCCAGTATTTTTAAACCTAGGCCCTATTTTAACATATTTTGGGGTTTAAATGACTAAAAGGTTTTTTTAGATTCTAGTAGGTTTAACCAGAAACACGGTCATCTTCCTGCAACAACTCAACCTCTCGCGAGATTTCAGAGTGAGGCTTCTCCTTGAGCGAGACTTTCTGTTCCTGGTTAAACAAAAAGGATCTTACTCCTTTCCATAATGTTGTCAGACACTTCGAAATAGTCTGAGTCTGTCAGTGGCAAAAACAAGCACTTTTAGTGGACGGACTTTTGACGGGCTCAGTTGCCCACAAGGATTACGTTGCACCCTGGCTCGGCTGCCTGCTGAGGCGATCTACTGGACCAATTCCAAAACCTTTGTACCTATTAGTCATTTAGACCCCAAAATATTTAAAGATAGGGCCCAGTAATATTAATTATACTATGCAAGACTTGAGAAGTTATACAAGAAGCTGTGTTTGCACATACAGTTCATACAGTATGTACCTGTAGCTGTGCAGTCTGTGCATACAAGTGTTTGTTTGTTGAAAGACCTGCGTATGTGTGTCCAGTAGATATTCTGTGTTGCACTAGTACAGTGTTCCTCACACATATTAAGAAAGAGGAAGTTCTTTATACACTAACCCTCAAACAACACCGTTACCATGGAGCACTTCCTCTTCTGACAGCAGGCATGTGACATGTGACTCAACCTGGTGAGGCTTCAACTGTAAACTGAACTCTTTTTATAAACTGAGGCAAATATTGAAAATTACACCGAGCTACTAAAGCTAGAACAAGTGACGGCAGATTCTGACTTTGTCATTCTTAGAAAAATAAATGTTGTCTTATTTGTAGTATGCAGTCTGACTTGTTAGATTTGTTGCATCTGTTGGGTTGCATGTTTACAACTTGTTTCTGCATCATCAGGGGCCCCAAACACAGCCGAGCTGAGGATCTGCCGGGTCAACAGGAACAGTGGCAGTGTTAAGGGAGGGGATGAGATCTTCTTACTGTGTGACAAAGTACAGAAAGGTACATACTATCAATGTTCTGTAGGCCTTTGCAATCAATTGATCAGCATTTTAATATTTTACCCATTTTACAGTTCACGGTATGTTTTTTCATGTAGCTTGCATCTATATTCTCTCCATTCATCGTCATTCAATCTTCATCCATTCATCCATTTTGCTTTTCGTAGCCATAGTGCCCACCTCTTGGCATGTTCATTCAGTTTTCCCATTCCTGTCATCCCATCATCCCCCTTTCCTCCAGATGACATTGAGGTGCGATTCTTCTCCCCCGACGGCTGGGAGGCCAAAGGCTCCTTCTCCCAGGCCGATGTTCATCGCCAAGTAGCCATCGTCTTCAAGACTCCGTCCTACTATAACACCTCCATAACAGAGTCGGTCACTGTGCAAATGCAGTTGCGACGACCTTCTGATCAGGAAGTCAGTGAACCAATGGATTTCAGATATCTGCCCGACGACAAAGGTGAGCAATGATCCCCTTCTTTCTGTTATTGGTAAACTCAAACTATTGCCATTCCTCTGTGTCGGATGGCAGCATCCAGGAACTGGGGCCCAGTTAGATTCAGGTGATATATGTGAACATTTTTTGTTTGCTATAGATCCTTACGGCTACAATGAGAAGAAGCGCAGAAGAGAGAACTTGATGAGGATATCAGGATTGTCAGGTAACAGATCTGGTACTGTATATACAGTACAACTCATCTGATATGATTCCACATGTGCATGTATGAGCATGTCCTCTGTATGTCAGTATGTTTGTATTGTAACAAAGGTTTCTGGCCTTTCCATAGGTGGTCCTTTTGCTGGCCTGGCTATGAACAGGCCAAAGGCAGTGCCACAGAGTACCATGAGTCACATGCGGAAAGGTAACTGGTTTAACTTGGTTTCCCTCAAATGGCAATGATTAGATGTTAAACCACATACAACATGTCCATCCAGATCAGGATAATACTGCCCTGTTATCACACTAAAAGTCACTATATGTTTTCCAGACCTCAGCAACATGTACCTGAGGCAACAGCCCACATCTACGATGCAGCAACAACCTACTGTATTCAACCAGCCCTACCAACCAGGCCCCCAGAATGTAATGATGACATCACAGGCCCCTAATGTACCAGCAAGCCATTCATGGGCAAATCCCAACCCAGCACTCTCAATGAATACAGTCACCATAAACCCGTCTGGTGTCATGAGCAATCTGTCACGTCCTAATAGCAGCAGGCAACAGCAGCCAAACCGTGGATCTGGTTACTCCCACAGGGTGGAGCACAACAGCTTTGAGAATAACACCCTCCCTCAGCTCTCCATAGGGGACTTGCAGTGCTTGGATACAGTCCCCCAGGCCCCTGGAATGAGCCAGCCAGAGTCCCAGACGCTCTTCCACCTGCCGCACCAAAGGGTGGAGCTCGCCTCTGAGGCCCGGGCCCAGAACCATCTTGGCAACCAGAACCATGGTCTCCAGACTGTGTGGCCCAATTTCAATACCCACAATTCAGCCCAGAACACCTTTAATGGGGCAGTACATGGAGGTGGAGGGGGGTCACAGGGGCTGGACTCTTTCCCCTTCCTGGAGGGAATGGAAGGAGAAGATTTTCTGAAGGGCCTGGTGGGAGGAGGGTCTCAGACTGGCTTCCAGCTGAAGCAGGAGCCCCAGATCACAGTGAGAGAGACCCATTCTTCTCTCATGCAATCCCCAAGGGAAAGCCAAGGAAATACTTACACCAACTTGCTTCCTCGTCCTATGAGCAATGGCACCAACATGGATTCAATGAGGCAAGACTGTAGTGGCAACACCCAGCCTCTTAAAAACCTGCAAAATCCTTACTCAAACAACGGCATGGCCTCCGAAGGCCACTTTTCAACTTTGGCTGACTGGGCCAAAGCAAGTCAGCAAAGCGACTAAAAGGAGTGACATTTTTGTTATCAAGTAATAAACAGAAGCATCTCCAAGGAATACGTTGGTCTTGTTTAGCCTTGCAAAGCTAGAAATGTTTTCTTCACCTATTCTGCCCCGGTAAGGCTGAGTGGGCATTTGCTTGGGTTATTACAGCAGTGGGCATAAGAGCAAAATTACTGGCAGCCAATTGGATCCATAACCAGGCAAAGGCATTGTTTATAGGTGGTAAAATTGATTACGGACTCATTCCTTCTTTAGCAAAGACATCACCAACAATGCTTCCTACACCTGATTGGCCAAACGTGGCGCTTGGTAAGCTGTCGTCGGTCTTCGCTTCCCATTATTAATCTTTCAAGACACCTTTCTCCTGAAAATGATCAGTCAAATTTGATTTCTTGGTAAATTTGAGATTTCAGAACTTTGCCGCATTTTATATCAAGGATGCCTTGTTCAAAGCCCCAGTTTACAATTGGTTTACGGTGCGATTCTGTACAAGTTCCGCCCCTGTAACCTCTAAAATGTTGGGGTGTTTCAGTAGGTGCCAAGTGGCGCCGTCGTTCTCTCACTCCCCCTAATTCACTGATTTGTTTGGCTTCCAACTGCTGGCGTTATGGAGCTCAGTGGATATTCTCCAGACTAGTCAATAAAACTGAGCTCACATGAGTTGAAGCTGGCTTCTGCAAGGCTAAGACCTGTATGTGGGTGAACCATGCCTTAGGTCGTAATGATGACCTCATCAAACGACATGCTGATGGTTTCCAAGCCACATTTAGATTTCCGAAGAAGTGAATGTACTACTTTTTTTCTTTGTCTTTCTCAGGTGAAGTTGGATTCACTGTCAACATACTGTATAGTAATCAATGTTTTGTTGGGATGTTTAACCTTGAAACAAAACGGGGGTAAATGGATGTTAGGGATTTTGAAAGTACAGCAGAAAAAAATGGCGTATTATCATGGGCTTACCTTTTATTGCTTTCTTAAGGATTCTTACATATTATGCTGTTTTATTGATTTTTTTAGACTTTTTATTTTGAGTATTTGCTATTAAGTGCACTCTACATACATGTTAGCCATAGTTGAGAGTGAAAGCAATAACCCTGCTGAAACACTCAAGAACTGGCAAGGTACTGAAATTTCCATTGAGGAAGTGGGAGGAAGCACATTCAGTGTTGTCTTTCTTTTGTAATGACTATGTCATACCAGTGATCACATGTGTTATTCAGAGTTCTCAGAGCATTCTACCAGATGTTTTGTAGATACAGATGTCAATTTTGTATTTTATTGTTATTTCATTCATTCAGCTGAGGCTCTTACCAATAGCTTCACAGAGCGTCTTGCTCGAGGACGTTGTGATAGGACACATGGCTGATAATGAACAAACACTGGCTCAACTCTGTGACCTGCCAGCAGTCTGCAGGTCTCTGTCACCTGTAGTCTAGCTTATCTGAGCATGTTGGTTTTTTTTTTTACTTGTATGACTTCGAGAAGCTTTTTGGTTTTAAATGAAATTAAATATTTTGATGAGTACTTTGTAAGATTTGCTATGTTTTTGATTTTTCTACAGGACCAGTTCTTAATAAACAGTCTGTCTTATTCCACATGTTTGTCATTTAATTCTCATCTTTATATTGTATTTCTTACACAATATACATGATTTTCACATACATAACAGTTATGCAAGTGATAAAGCATTCCCTGATATATGATTATAATGGATGAGAAGGAGGCCAAGTGCATTATTTTCTATATTGGGACAATGCAGAGTCTATTATCACACTTAACATGGCCAGTTTGGGAAATACACCTAATTTCTTTCTTGCCAAGAGTTAAATGAGAACATCAGCTGAGGTTACTGCTCCCAGCCAAGAAATAGTTTGGCACATAACCCCACGTAAAACTGCAACGTGTAGCACAAATTCTTTTACGTTCTTCTGAAATGTTTGTGGCTATCAGGTGCTCGTCTTTAAAAGATAGTTCAACATTTTGGGAGATGCACTTAATCACTTTCTTGCCAAGAGTTAGACTAGAGGATTGATACCACTCTCTTATTCATCAGTCAAATATGAAGCTACAGCCAGGAGACTGTTAGCTTAGCTTAGCTAGCATGGCTCATGTCTGAAGCCAACAAAATCTGACTTGTACACTACAACGAGCAAGATATAACATGTTAATTAGAGAGCTTTAGAGGTGCTGGTAGGGGAATTTTGATACCTTTGGACAGAGTCTTTATGTCAAGCTAAACTAACCGTTTCCTGGATGTATATTTACCTTAACATTAACATGAGACATGAGAGGGGTATCGATCTTCTTATCTAACTCTCGGCAAGAAAGCAAATAAGCGTATTTCCCAAAAAAACTATTGCTTCCAACAACTTGTTTAGCCTAACCAAATTTGCTCAGTAAATTGTAAACACTCACTGTCTGGTCAAGGCATTCACGGCAAAATTTTGTGGAACTAGTTCAATTCATAACATTTTAGCAAAAATACACATGATGGCTTGAACACACGGCAGACTGGATACTTGGATGTGCTGCGTGTCTGAGAAACACACTTTATGGAACACAAACTTTTATTCAATACTCTAAATGATCAGGTTTCTGTACAGAATATGGTCGAATTTAGTCACCAGTTGCACAATAGAGGAAATGTAATGACTATTATTACAGTCTCGACTGTTGAGTAATGACAGTTGAGTAAGTGGATACAGGGTTTGGCCCAAACACTTTTAAATATCATAAGTGGGATGTAAATCATTTTGCACATTTATTAGGAGTTTGGGTAGTTGTTATGTTAACATCTAATGACCTTTTTCACAGCTATTCCACTTGCAGTTATTAACAAGTATCTATTCAATTTAGAAGTTCAAAAAACCGTCTCAAAACCATCATATATGAATCATAGATTGTGGCTTATACCAAATGAGCATGTTTATTTTAATCTCTTATTACCAAGATCACTGTTTCTCCATGTGGTCTTTTGCAGATATTGGCCTGAACAGCTCTCTACAGATCTTATTAAATGTCTCTTCATAATGCATCTTTCAGTACTTCAAATCTATCAATTCACCTTTTTGTTTGTAGCAAATTTCCACCAAAAACAGACAATAATCTATCTCAGGCCTTTGTTATGACTTACATCAGATACAATCTAGGATGGGAAAGTCACTATGTCATCTCCTGTTGTTTGTGTACAACACTGGCCATCAAAACGTATTTTGCATGAAATGACGTGCAATTCTGACACATATGAAACTGATCGTTACCTTGAGGTTTCAATATTCTGGTGGCAAGAATGTAAGAAATATCTACTGAATATTTATCTAAAATCTTCAAAGTCGGCCGCTGGAGCTTGCGGATATTCAGTGTCTTGCTCAGTGGCACTTCAACAGGGCAGATGCTTGTTGACACAAGGGCAAAATCCCACATCTGCAGATTGAAGGACAGACTTTCTAAACTTGGCCGCATATTTTACTTGCTATTAGTACTTCTGGTAAGAGATATTTAGATTACCTGCATTTTACATAGCATATTGAGATACATTCCTCTGTTAAGCAAAACAGTGAGTCTACAGCCATGCTAGCGGCTCTGTGAGGTTGTATTGAGCTAAATAATAATGTCTGCGACCATGCCCACAATGACAATGAATTAGCATGTGTAATATTTACCATGGCTACCATCTTAGCTTAGCATGTTAGCATGCTAACATTTGTTAGGACTAAACACAAAGTACAGTTGAGGCTGATGGGAATGTCTTTAGTTTTGCAGGTATTTTGTAAATCAAAGTATTGGACGAATTTGATCTGTTGCTGTAGTAGAGGAATAGGCAGGTTCATGTTCTGGGTACTATGACATGTCATCTAATAGTAATTGAGATATTTCAGTCTGGACCAAAGTGTGAGCGACATTGCCATCCCTAGATCTACGCTGCTACCGCGGCTAATGAAAACTCAGTTTTCTGTTCCGTCACCATGGTGATGTCAGAAGATTAGAAAACCAATGATCACAGCCTTTACTTTTTTACCTTTGATTACTGTAAATGTGAGGAGTATGATTGAAGAAACATCAAAACCTATTTTTGTAATGACGATCATGATAATTCTGTGAATTTGTTGTACAGTTTCATATTTACAACAAATGTCATTACGCTGATGTAAATACAATTAAACAAATGACAAATCAACATTTTGATTCTAATCTTGTTTCTTGAAAATTTCTGCATTCGATATCGCCGCGGTACTTTTCAAGTAGTGTGTCCTGAAGCGTCATTACCAAGGAATCCAGGATGTGCTACATTGGAGATGTTTGTTTTCTCTTGTATTAGGAGACTGAGGTGAAATGCTGTATGTAGCTTCCTTCCTGTCTCGTTGTAAGGAACCACAGTGAACCCTGATTTAACCTCAGCGCACAGCATACTGTCAACAATCCACTCACGGGCTTTTGGTTTTGGCTCGCTGGTCCCAACTCATTTGCAGACAGAATTTTTATTATTAATCAATTCAATCTACAGTCTTTGTCATTTTGATTCAAGCAGTCTGATCCAAAACTTAAATGACCTTAGCCCCAACTGGTGGTTCTAAACATTTCTAAGTAATATCAAAACACAGCAGCCTAGAGATATTTACAGCTGCATTAGTCTGTTTGTTTGGGCAGAACTCCACAACAAGCTAAAAATACCACGTTTGACATAGTCTGATCTTATATAGTTGATATGACTTATGTGTTAGCAAACTATTACCACATCCAGGAGATGTGGAGCAACTTTAGCAATTCATTTGAAGTTGTGTTTTTGGTCTTTTCACTCTCTTTTCAGCTCTGTTGTGGTCTGCTAGGTGCTAGCTGCTAAATGCTCCACTATGCTTACCAGCTAGTCGCTAACTTTGTCCGTCTGCTGTTTTAAAGTGGGCAGGTGGCACACAGTGGGTTTATCACAGCTTGTTCGCTGTGGTTGGAAACAGGATTGATGAGAGCGGTGAACCAGAACAGCTGAAAGACCCTAAAACGCTCTGTAGCTGGATGGAACTGCAGAGTTAGGTGATAATTCTCTGTGGGTTTTGTCATGGTTAATAAAATGTTTTCCTGCCGCGCTCTTTCTTTTGAGTTGAATCTGTAGATGAAATGATGGTAATGCAGAACAAATGTGTTTGTTCCTGTAACATGGGTTACTACATGGACCTTTTGACAGAACATTGAGATTTTGACATCTGAACTGGGTTGGCGAAATTTCTCTCTTGACGTGAGCCAGAGTTCACTTTAGACTCCACTGCAAGGGTTGTTGTGCCCAGAGGAAAACTACCCGTGGACTGACATTTACTGTACATAGACTTTTCTTTCTCTGAGTGCACCAGTCCAAAGGCTGTATGATTACTACACCTTCATTAAATGACAATTCAGCTTGTTCAGATTTGGAACATGTTAATTTAGCATGCCCCACATTTAGCCCAGGGTTAACAAAACCCTGTTCCTGAAGATGTTAACCCTGGGCTTAGTGAATCCTTAACCCACCACCAGAGTTAATAAATACACTTGTGAAAAGAGGTTAAGCCAGCACTGCACTGTGTAATGAAACAATGTATTGCAACATCAAATCCAGTTTATTGGTAAATAATAAGAGGACTGAATGTCCTCATATAGACGTCGATGAAGTAATCTTCCACAGTCAGGACATTTCACTTCTGCAAAGAGCTGCATTAGTAATAGGACTTGGGGTAAACAGGAGGTTCTCACACTACAAACACTGCATGAGTGTGTGGTTGCACGTGCATGTACATTATGTTGCGTCTGTGTGTGCAGCCATGTTTGCCTCTCTGTGCATACATAGTGATAGTTTGTCCCAGGCGCTTGGTGCAGTGTGTCTCTCTCAGTATTTCCTAACCATGTCCTGGAAAAGGCAAGCTGAACCTGTTTAGCCACCTATTTCCAGTAATGCCCCTCCTCTGCTGCTCTATCTCCTCCCCCTTCACTCAACCCCCCCACCCCTCCCCTTCCTTTGAAGCTGCAAACCCTCTCTCACTGCAAATGGTTGCACACAACACCGGCATCCGGTCACACTCCATCTGAATGAACGTGCCATTATCTTACCAAATTAGGCTGGGGTTACTACAGGCTTGTCATTGATGTATTCAAACAACAGTGCACTCGCAGAGGTGTATGCATAAAATACTGATTATAGAGAGTTAGATTTTAATGGTATATATCCACTTCCACTAATGTTTTGTGGATAATAACATTACTGATGATTTGTCTGAGGTTATCACACACAGTTGCATAGTTGTATGTATATTATTCACATTAAATTCAAACAAGTCAAAACAAATCAGACTATCTGGGGATTCATATTACTACATATATCCATAAATATGAATATAAATATGTTGTATGCAAATGTCTATTTCAAATAAGGGATTACAATAAGGGATACACATCAGAATGAGTATAATACAATATCTGCTCCATGGAAGTTACTACATTATTATTATTTTTAAATTCGGTGAAAGGATAAAATATGTTCTAACTTCATCACGTGTCAATCTGCATACAGTAATTCACCTTTTTAGGAACAAAACAAGCTCCAAAAGGTCCATTCATTTTGTAAATTGTTTTCAAAACTATCTGTCTTCTTCTGAATCAACTCATGGAATGATGCCCAAGCAATGTCATAACCACATATAGTCATCTTTTCCACCTATAAGATCACTGAGCCAAGACCTCTCTGTGAAATATGGAGAACAGTTATTACTTCCATTCTCTGAGAGCAATTTCCCTGAAACTTCCTGCAGCACATTTTAATTATAGGTATTGTACCTTATGTGTAGCTAGAAAGGCTCCTCATGCAAGACCTAACTCATGTTTGAGCGCAGGGAAAATCCCATGAATCTTTTACTGTGAATGTTTGACCAGAACAGTGTATACCTGTGTTCAGTAGGCTTATGTCAGGCTTTGTTTATAGAGATCTTACTCCAAAGGTGAGTGAGTTGAGTGAGTAATACTGCTTGTTTATGTATGCATGCTAATGTGGAAGTGGATAGGAAGAAGTGGAAAAACCTCTGCTGTAATTTATTCAACAGTGCCTTACAAAGCCAAAACACAGTAACTACATATTTGGTCAAAATTTAGTTGATTTTTGACTTCTGTTTTTCCATATAAAATTATTATGCCATAGAAATGTATAATTGTTGTGGGGAAAATAGCATGTTAAATTTGCACAAACTTCAACAGCAAGATAAAAACCAAAACGCAGTGACAGTACTCCAGCTAGCTTTAACTAGCTAGCTAGAGTGGAATCAGAGCTAGCCTTATCTAAAGCTAATTCACTGACTTTTCCCCAAGGTGTTAACTATAATTGAAAATTCAATTATGAACCTCCAGTTTCTTAGTAATTGAGTGTATTATACCACATACATAAGGCAGTAGCTAAATGTAATCATAGTAGAGAAAAAAAGTAACACCAGATAAACAAATTGTGTTTAAAGCTAACTAGCCTAGCTTAAGTGCCATTTAGATGGTCCAAACATAGAGTACAGTATCTGATTTCATCGTAATATATTCATCCAAAAAGGTATAAAATTAATTAATTCTGTTTTACACTACACTTAGACTTACAATAGCAGAACTTGATAAGTTCAGTACAACAGAGACTACCGTGTTATCTAGTTGTGACGCTGTAGTCGGTTACTGTATTTCCTTTTTTGACAAGCAATCACACAACCTTGTTAGCATACTGTGGCGTAAACAGGTGTTAAATAACACACAAACTTTAACTGAGTTCTGTATGTTCCACCAATATTTTCTCTCGACAGTTCCACTTTTGTATAGGCCTCCATTTCCCATCCATCATGTATAGCTTGTGCAATACACACGTATGCAGCACAAAGAGAACACACGCACACACAGAGCAAGGGGGAACCAGTGTTTGTGAAAAGTACACACATCACTTTCAGGCCAATCCAGCGTGCTGCCCAGCAAAATTACACCATATAACCAGTTAGGAACACTGGAATTTCAGAGTGAGTGAAGGAATGCTGTGTTAGAGTAAAGTCATAGATCTGGTTGGAGCAGTCGGCTAAATCTGTACTCAGGAACAGAAACCGATTTGCATAGGGATTCTTTTAACTATTTTATGGTGTCAAACAGTCCTTTATGCATACCACATATTGTGGTTGTAAAATGCAGGAATATACAGGGTAAGTTTGTGGCTGCCCCAGCCAAGTTGTGTTGGCAATAATAGGCAACATTTTCTCACAAAAATATCACACCAGACTGTGAAATAGAGAATACTGGTGCAGTAGTCTAGAGCTGGACTGCAGACAGACTGATGTGTTTCTTTTGCTGCATCTTCATTTTGGTGATTTCTTGCCCATCCAACAGGAACTGGACAGGAGTGTCTCTCAGAACTCCCAGACAACGAAACATCCTGCTTGAGGAGCTCTTTAATTTCCATGCCTAACTTCAATCAGTATCATGTCAAACTACATGTCCACAAACCTTGTTGTACTTTTGGTCTGGGGCTGCTTTTTGTTGTTTGACCTAGGCCTCTATAGTTTCAGTTAAAGGAATAGTTCAACATTTTAGAAACATGCTTATTCAGTTAGATGAGAAGATCGACACCACTTTGTTTTTTTGTGTGGATTAAACAAACGAGCTGTACCGTGTTTGTTGGTGAGCTTTAGGGGTGCTGCTAAGCATATTTTTTAAACCTTTGCACAGTGCCGGGCTAGCTGTTTCCCCCGTTTCCAGTCTTTATGCTAAGCTAAGCTAACCGTCTCCTGGCTGTAGCTTCGTATTTAACGTACAGACGTGAGAGTGGTATCGTTCTTCTCATCTAACTCTCGCCAAGAAACCAAAGTGTCTATGAGCTGTCAGCAGGTCAACCAAAGAGCGATGTTCCCTTCTCAGATTTCATTTTAATAGCTTTTACAGTCATAAATGGGAGCAAAATCCCTGCAGCCAGGTTCCAAAAATCGTTGGAAAGCCTGAAACCAGAAGAGTGGAGGCTGCATCCTATTTACAGTACATCCAACAATCACATATGGGTGTCATGTTCGGGTGTCCTCATACTTTTGACCACGTAATGTATTTCTAAAGCTCGTTTTTATAGATTTGCTTTTTTATTGTCTTTGACCTTCCTATGTCATCACAGTACAAAATGTCACAGGGGTTCAGCACAAACCCCAAATACCAGGACCATCATCAGCTCAAGCATCTTCCCACACGCAGCGACATCACAGGCCGACACTTTGGATTGTCACCTTTCGCCTGGGATCTTGACGGCGTCATGTCACCAACGGCAGCCTCAGTCTCACACACCTACACTGTGGCATCACACAGTCATCGTCTGTCGTCTTCCCCTTAGTAAATCTAATGTGACAGCACGCCCACACACACACACACACACACACACACACACACACACTACAGGGCTCCCTCCTAAAACCAAATTGAACACCTCTGCACTCACTGCTTGCGTTCAAGAGCAGCTTTCCTCACACTCACAGAGTGTAGTCACAAGCCGCCCCCACAAACCTTACTACAGGGTTAACTGAACAACACTTGGTTTGATTCTGAGAGCTAGTGAAAGCACAAAGGGAAATCCATCCTCAAACCAAATTCATACATGTCATAAAAGTAAAATCTCAGAGCTGCTATGTCAGCAATAAAACCAGTCAGATGTGGGGAACTAGTGATAGTACTCATTTTGACAAACTAATTTCACTACAATTGTTTTTAGATTTTTAATTATTCTGCTTAACAAGCAAGTCTCCATCTACTGTCAATGGTCTGATTGTGTGAAATGACTGATCTATTTAAGATAGGTGGGAATAACATGTTATTTCTTTCTTAGAATGGATTTTCAGAGAAGAAAAAGCAGCTGTTAGCAGATCTTTGCACCTTACAGTTGAGTGTTAAAAGAGGAAATCATGTCATGTCATGTGCGACACTATCTTCTCATGAAGAAGCATTAGTCTGAGGACAGCACACTTTTTTGTATCATGTTTACTTGATAACAGAAGTCTGCTTATTCAGCTCCCACTTCATATCTGATCTTCCTAGTGCAGGTACATTATGAAGTCCAAACCTTAGGACAGTGTTAATGTTTCTCTTTAGCCAAATCAATAGAAATGTAAAATTACTGTTGTCAATGTGAGTGGACATTAGATAGTAAAATACTAATGAAAATCCGTGTTTTTTGTTTAACAACAGTGTATTACAGAGGAGGGAAATTCCCTTTTTCCGTTAATATTTGTAAACGTGTATCAAGGGGGTCTGCTTTTCTGATAAGTCACAGCACCCTCTGCTGGACAGAAGTGAGAAGTGCATTTAATTGTTTAAGGGTCCAGGCTGTAATAATCGAGTGTGAAAAACACACAGGATTGTTAATGGATTTGGGATGTAATTTATACTGTGACAAAAAAAATAAAGAATAAATTATAGTTACTGCTAAATATATTCAGGTCTTTAGACGGATTTGGATAGATTAGTTAAATGAACGAAACTAATTATATCTAGCACATTTGGTGCTTGTAGGAGGTGTCGGGAATATTTCAATTATGGAAATTCCTTGGAACATTGGAAATTCCATTATGTCTGTTTGGAGATTAATGCCACGGAATGGAATCTAATATACAAAGTGCTATGTACTAAATAAATCCAATATTGTTTAACGTGTTTATAGTCCCTTTGGGGCTATTGAATCTACCCACATACACATGAGTTGCGATATTAGAAGCAGGAAATTACGAGGAGCACGGGAAGGCAGCAGGAGAAGCCTTCAGTGGGACAGGACAGGGCCCAGGTTCCGCATTATTTTTACACTTTGTGGACATAACACTATATTTTGCGATGGATTCACAGTCTCCGCCAAAGCCATGGGAAAGGCGGATTCCAGGAGCAATGAGTGCACCTATAAATTACAGGTAAGTTTGCTCGCCATCGTATGATCTGTTTTTGTGTTTACTGACTGAAGCTGGTTGGCTGTTATTGCTAGCTAGCTTACGCTAAGGCTGTTGCACAATCGATGGGATATCATCCTAACATTGGAGACTTTGACATGGTGGTATGAATCATTACCAGTTGACTAATCGTATTTCAATTTTTCAGAATTTTTTTGCCAACGTCAGCCTTTTTAAACAAAGTAACAGCGGTACAAATAGCTAACCAACTAGCTAGGCCCAATGAGGGCCTGTCATGTGCCATTCTCTGGAGTAAGGACAGTGTTTCTCGCCAGGCTCCCTTTAAAACTTGACAATTTTGTGTAGCATTTCTTAATGATTAACTTAAACGCCACACAAAACATTAACTAAAACCTTGCAATCATGTTTAATTACCCTTCTCCACTTCGGGTAGTTTTAAAACGATATTCAGCAGAAATTCCGATAAAACAGTCTCCTTCTCACCGTCTTTGCTGTCCAATAACTTAAATGAAGCACTATTAAATTGAGGTCACATCGCTGTTTGCAATTGTAAGCAAACCTATACCTATAACGTTTTGACCACGTTTGAAGAATGTCATTTTCGATGTTTAAGGCTTGTTTTGGAATAGCCTGGTTTTCACGTGGAACCATTAACCTAATTCCTGCTGTAGTTTAAGTTAACACCATGGCTAATTGAAATCTCACCCATGCTCTTCTCTATCACATAAAGATGTTTTTAAACCCTATATATTGTCTTGGCCTTTTCTCCAAACAGGTCTACAAACTTTGGACCATCTGCAGGCTCCTCTTTATCTGCAGGCCCCCCTGTTCTGACCAGGATGGTGCCTCCGGTGCCCCCCCGTCCCGTCCAGCAGAGCTACCGTCCATCCTACAGCTCTTTCCCCTCCTCTTACAGCCCCTATGGGAGCTCCATCTATGGGGGGTACAGCCCCTACAGCTATGGTGGTGGCTACGGCCTGGGAGGGTACAACCGCCTGTCCCACACGGAGGACGTTGCCCCCAGCCGGTTCGTGCAACAGGCGGAGGAGAGCAGCCGCGGTGCCTTCCAGTCCATCGAGAGCATTGTCCAGGCCTTTTCCTCAGTTAGTATGATGCTGGATGCCACCTTTTCAGCTGTGTATAACAGTTTCCGTGCTGTGCTGGATGTAGCCAACCACCTAACACGGCTGCGTACACACCTCACCCGAGTTTTGTCAGCCTTTGCTCTGGTGCGCACCTTGCGCTACCTCTACCGACGGTTACAGAGGCTGCTGGGGCGGAGGTCAGACACTGAGGTTGAAGACTTGTGGGCAGACAGTGCAAGCGATGCCCTGGCTACAAGTGCATCCAGAGGGTATGGAGCAGGGATCGAGGATCAGCCCGTGAAGTCCTGGCCAATCTTTCTGTTCTTCGCTGTAGTCTTGGGGGGGCCCTACCTTATCTGGAAACTGCTGAGCTCCAGCCCTGGCTCTGAAGAAAACGGTGAGCTTTACATTCAAGATTTTGTGCTTGCAGATGAGATGGTGAACTGGTGAACACATTTTTATACACACAGCTTTTTAAGTTCAGGAGCTGTCCCCGTCTCCACAAATTCAAGGTCGATCCTGTAACGGCCTCTTTTGAGGCTCTCTTTGCACTTTAGATCAGCAGCTCTCACCGGGTGCTACCAAGGCCCAAGACTTTGTTGCACGTGTATTTCCAGCAAATCACGATGACTGCTGGCTTTACCAATTACTTGGAATGAAAACTTGCATCATCTTGTGGCTCAGTGGCAAGCAATGCTCTTAATAGTATCAATTTGACAACAAGACTTGTACCGAAGGCAGCAAGCGCTGACGTATGTTTTTTGTGTTTGCTTAAAAACAAATGAAATAATCCCCCAAATATCAATGGAAAGATATTCTATACCAGAGGAGCTGATGGATGTCATAGTTTTGGTGTATGTAGCCTGTCTTTTACTCTTAACAAGATGTTTCGTGTTTCTTTATTTAGCCACTAACTGGGCCAGCGGGGAGGATGACCATGTCATGGCCAGAGCAGAGTACGACTTTTCAGCTGCATCTGAGGAGGAGATCTCTGTGCGGGCTGGAGACATGCTCAACCTTGCCCCTAAAGGTAAGAGCTCTTAGCATAGCAACATTGTCTTAATAGGTGAAGATTATTTCCTTAACTTTATTATGTACTGTATGTAGTTTAACTGCAAACATTGTTGATTGCTGCTTTTTTTTTTTTTTTTAAATGGACACCTGGGGCCTGTTCCATAAAGCCCACTAAAAAGTGGTGATTAAAGTCCAACACCTGACTTGAATGAACCTAACAAATCAGTCGGGGCTAAAGCGGTTTAATAAAGGTCAATTCAACTTCACGCAATCAGACTAATTCGACACAGGTGCAAGTAGTCAGATAACTGCACGTGCATGCTATTCTTAAGCGGCCCAAGAGGTGAAACATAGATCAAATCCATCCACCATGGCAAACAGCAGTGGTAAAGAGAGACCATGACACCCTGTGCATGCGCAAGAGCACCGCTTAATACACACAACAATACTGGTATTCAGAACAGCCATACTATAAACCAGCACAAAAATGACAATTGCCAACATAAAACACCATGTTCTGAACATTGCAGACACTAACAAAAAGTAACATTTGCATTTTGGAACATAAAACAACAAACTTAACTAACTATTCAGTCCAGCACTAGGCATGATGGGAAATGTGGGCTGTCGCTACTGTATTAACCAATATATTTTTAAACATGGGTTCCTATCAGGTGAATAGATGATACAGGCATATGAATTTAGATATTACGTTTCTGGTCAGTTTTTGCAATTGTACTGTTAACTATTTCTGTAGCTATTATCATTCTATTGGGGTAATTTACATTGAGACTTATTTTATGTAGCATAAGCCTAAATGTTTGATGACATACCATATAATTACACACGTATGTAGGTCCATATCTTATCATTTATCATTGTATAAGTTTTTTAATTATTATTTATTTACATTGATTTTTTTTTTAATAAACTTTCATTTTTTTGACTGATAGGTTAATAAAGTAAAATAAAGAAACACAATAACAATAGTGTGAATGCTGAATCAGCATTGGAAGCATGCCGGAAACCAGTGGTAAAATCATCGCTTTCCCGTTGGGTCAATGTTACAGGAACTCTGGTTTAAAAGCAACAGCTTAACTTAAACTCTGGTTTAAAAGCAGTTAGCCTGCCTCAGGTTAGTTTCCCAGCATAAGTTAACATAGTAACTGAGCTTGAACTATATTGAATTTAATTTATGGAACCGAATCATCTGAAAATGAGTCAGACTAACCAAAATAAGCCTGGCTTATTTGGTAAACTCGCTTTATGGAACAGGCCTCAGGAAGAGTAGTTATTGCCAAGGTAACAACTAGTGGCATCGACATATTCATTATGAGTGAAATTGTTTTCCTGTCCATGTAGTATTGTAAATTCATAGTGTATATTGCAAAGACATCAATCACATAGCCTTTTGAAAGTTCGTCTTTTGGATGAAGCTTTCATCATGGCACAAATTGTCAATAATAGAAGAGGAAGATGTGCTTTGGAACAATAGAACAGTGTTGTGTGTTTTTTGCCCCATGTTGATGAGCTCAGATCATGATCTTTTTATTCTCCTCTTTGTTTAGAGCAACAGCCCAGGGTGCGTGGCTGGCTGCTGGCCAGCATGGACGGTCAGACCACAGGACTCGTCCCAGCCAACTATGTCAAGATCCTTGGCAAGAGGAGGGGCCGTAAGCACGCAGAGATGGAGAGGCTTGCTCAGGTCCAGCAAGAGAACGTACAGGCCTCCCAGACGGCCCTTGCTGCACACCCACAGTTAAATCCTGCCCAAGGCTTTAACCTGGGCCTTGGCTCAGCCTCCGCCTCAGCTTCCCCAGAGGAGCTGCTAGAGTCAGTGTACACAGAAACACCAGCTTCCTTCAGTCTGGGAACATCCAACTCCAGTATGCCCCCCAGCACAGCGCTAAACATCCCTGAGAAGATGGACTTGTGATGATTGTGCATGTATGCAAGTCTGTGTGTGTTCAGAACATTGGTTGGCTCAGTCAGCACTTGTTTGCCGTGTTTAACTCTGAAGCTTGACTAATAATCAGCTGACAGTAGATATTGGGGGATACACCATGGATCTTATTAAGAATTCATCAAAGTAGTTCCCAGGCTCATCTATAATGATTCAAATCATGAAACACAATCTGGACCTTCTGATAAGGTTATTGGTCATCATACTTGCACAGGTTCCCTGTTGTACTGCTCTGTTTAGAACCAGTGTGTCTCAAATCAGGAGGTTACCTTTACATTTCTTTAGTCAGAGCTTGTGCCAGAAAGAAAGTTTGGTGTATTCCCTATATATGATACACTGCTGTTCTTAGGAGCATGTCTGATATAAGATGTAATGTCTTGAGATTGTTCAATAACAGGAATTAGTTCAATGTTTAAGATAATGAGGTGCACTGATACACCATCTGTATAATGACAGCGTTGATAATGTAATTATGTAACCTTGTACTTGGTTTTGGCCTCCACTTGTACGCTGCTTGGTCCTCTATTGTCTTTTTTTTGTGAAGCAAATTGGAATGGATTCATTCAGAATGAGAAAGGGGCTAATTTTGCACATTTTCAACAGTTAGCTGGTCACAGAAAGTAATTTTGTAAATATTTAATATTATTTTGAAAATAAATATTTTCCAAAATCACAAATGTGTAATATCTTTATCAAGTGGATAGGATTAGAAAGTTGAATCTTTATAAAGTAAGTTCAAGATTCAAGAATTTATTGTCATTACACAACAATTTACATCAGCAATCACTGGCAATGAAATTCTTAAATCCCAGGCTCCCCCAAACAATGCTAAAAAATATATATTAAATAAACAAGAAGAGACACTCAATAAGAACAAGATTAAGAAATAAAAATATAAGATAAATAATAAACAAGAGTAATAAAATAAACCTTAAATATAAGTTATACAACAATATATCGACTGTAATATAAACTTAGTATTATACAACTAACAGATATATACAATAAAATATATACAACAGAAAAAAATATATACCATATGAAGTGAAATGTATTATGTAAAAAGTGGTGGTACTGTTGACAGTTTAAGAGTCTTATGGCCTGCGGTATGAAGCTGTCCCTGAGCCTGGTGGTTCGGGCTCGAATGCTGCGGAACCGTCGGCCAGATGGCAGCAGACAGAACAGTCTGTGGCTGGGGTGACTGGGGTCCTTGATAATCTTGCTGGCCTTCTTCCTACACCGTTGGGTGTAGAGGTCCTCCATGGATGTGCTGAGCAGCTTTCACCACCCTCTGTAGAGCCTTACGGTTGAAGGCAGTGCAGCTGCTGTACCAGGCGGTGATGCAGCCAGTCAGGATGCTCTCTATGGTGCACCTGTAGAAGCTGCAGAGGATCCTGGAGTCCATGTTGAGCCTCCGCAACCTGCGGAGGAAGAAGAGCCGCTGTCTATTTAATTAGTAATAGCAGGGGCAAGAGTGTTTACTTTGTTTATTTTTATTATAGTAATATTATTGCTGTTATCTTTTTCATTTAAACTTTATTTAGTTTTATGAAAAGTCTAATGACTATTTGTGGCAGAAACACTGGGTTTACGGCCGCTGTCTCTAAGCAACAGGACGCCTAACCTGCTGCAGTGCGACAACGGGGACGAGTCAGCGCTGCAGTTGGATACCGACGGAACCAACCAAAGCAAGCGTTTACTTGTCTAAATTATTTCAGACTTGATCACTGAGTTTGTATTATGACAGTGGAGCCCGTCGATAACATTTTCCCCGTGCTACTGGGCTTAAACACATACAAACATCTATGCTAAGTAGCCACTTACTTGATATGCTAGCTGATTGAAGCTAATGGTGCCTTCAAGGACTATCGGATATATGGGAATGGATGCAATTGCATTTGAAGGTTCATTTTTGACTTTGGAAATAGTACTTTGACAAAAGAGTCTTAACTCATGGTATCTTACAGAACTGATCGCATAGCTACTTTACTCAAGAGACTTGGCAAGACGTGCCCACTTCAATAAAAGTGAGCAGAATTGTTCATGAGGGTGTATACCTTACAATTAATCCTGACATTGTAACATAACTCACCTCGTTTGAAGAAAATAGCAGCACCCACCAACAACTGAGTAACACTACACGGCTGACTGCATCACTGGTGGTCGTGACGCGTCGTGTGGAGCTTGTGTTTACGAGGAGTACCTGAAGACAGCAGACCCTGTCCCGCAAAGTTAGCTAGCATTAGCAATGGCTGCAGTTAGCCGGTAGGAGAAGACCGCAGCATCAGCATCATCCATACCACAATGACATAAAACAGGCACCAGCTCAGTTTACTGCACGAGACGACGGGGAGGAATATTCCTGACACCAGATAAGTATGTTAACGACATTTTATACTTCTTGCTGTGGAGAGACCCAGCTGATATAATTTGACCTAAACGCACCTGATGTTGATGCAGCAGGAGGAGGACAGAGGGACTCGGCCTGCGCTAGCATCACTGCTCTACTGACACTACTAAGTTTCTCTATTGTTGTACACCAAGATATATCATAAACATATATTAGCACATGTATGTAAATGCACAAATCCTCGACCTCATCTTTGGCTGCTAACGTTATCTCAGATTGAAGCCTTCAGGGTGTTAGAAAATCATAGTAACTTTGATTTCTAGTGAATGACGCATTACAGTTTAGATTGCCGTGAGACTACTTATTTTGATGCATGTCAAAATTGTGTGAATTTACCATTTGAAGGTTAATGTTAGTATAGAAATATAGGTGTCAAGTCAAACTGGAGTTTTCTAGAAAATATTGGCATTAAGAGAAATGTATGTGTGTGTATATGTATATAAATGAATAAAATGGAAAATAAAGTAATGGCAAGAATCCACTGACAAATGGAATATTCATATGGGTATATGTGTATGAGTGCTATTGCTGTCACTTGAGATAGGGATGGTCTCTTAGAAAATAAATCATGCATAATTTGGATTAGATCTGCGACAAACTATTATTTTCATTATCGATTAATGTGGTGATTAATTTCCTTGATTAAACAATTCATCAGTGGGGCTATAAAATGTCAGAAAATCGTCCTAAACCCTTTTGTTTTGCCTGACCAACAGTCCAAACCCCCAAAATATTCAGTTTACTGTCTTAAGACTAAAAAGAGCAGCCAAGTTGACAAGTTGGAACCAGAGAATGTTTTGTATTCTTGATTGAAAAACATCTTATTATTATTATTATTAAAATAGTTGCTGTTTAATTTGCCGTGGGTCGACCAATGATTTCAGCTAAGATCAGGCAGATAGAGGCATTCATTGTTGACTCACTGCCCTTTGTTTCTCGTCTCTCTGCCTTTGTAGAGATGAGCCGCTTCTGCTCAGACAACAACAACTTCCCCTATGACAACAACGTCCTGGTTCTGGACATGGTGCTGGGCTCTCTGTGGGGGGTGCCCCAGCCCATAAACTGGGACAACGTAGCCAAGCTAGTTCCAGGATTCACTCCCAAGGAGGTAACTGGAATGCTGGGTAACTATGAATGCTTCATCCATCCACCCATCCATCTGTCCAGTCCCATCCATCAATCACTCCATGGTTTAGTAGCATTAGGCTTGGCTTGTTGATAAGAAATAATACTTTGGCACCGACGTGATCTTACAGTGTGCCCGGCGATTTGAGGAGCTGAAGAGCACGGGGGGTTTTCCTCATGTGGACAACCAATGTAACGCCCTGACAGAAGGGAGCACCTCCCCTTCTGACGGCCTGTCCACGCTGCTGGACACTGGGGAGGTGGTGGAGACAGGAAGCAGCCAGAGCAGCAGCAAAGTGACAGGTCAGTCAGTGCCATCCTGAGTAGCACAGATTTTAATTTGGTTAGTTTAACCAACAAGAGCTGGGTATTAAAACTTGATTTCATTTATGAGTTACACATCTATTTGAAGCTATGAATCATCTTTATGCATGCAGGATATCTGCATAGGCAGTAATGTTAGTTATAAAATACCTTTGTATCTGATTGCGGGCTGTAAAAGTAGGATTTTTTCAGCAGTGGATGGTGCTGCAGGAGGCTGGAGTTTCAGTCAGCAGCATCAGACCTACAACAAACACTTGTGATGTTAGCAGAACTTAAATTAACTAAGTTTTTTTCAATACAGGAGAGCAAATATGATCTGAGACGTATTTGTAAGTTTACCTTACAAAAAGCTAAAAAAAAGGGATTAAAGGGAGATGCATTTCTATTGTTGGGATTAAATTATGGAACAATGCTAATATAAATCTATGTGTAATTTGCTTTTGGTTTTCAAAAGAATGGTTTACGAAGCTATTTTTCAATCAATCAAGCAAACTTTATTTGTATAGCACAACAACAACAAAAAACAATTTAAGAATTTGAGACCAATGCACACGAAAAAATAAAAATGATGAAAATGTAATAAAATAGATTTAATTGCTATAATAATAAAAACAATAATAAAGTAAAATTAAGAAAATAAATAGAGTTGAATAAAAGCTAGACTAAAAACTAGATTAAATCAATTAAAAAGACAAAAACAAACAAAGGGATAAAATCGATGAGGGATAAGAAAAAAAAAAATGATAATATTAATAATAATAAAAAAACTGATTAAATAAAATAGAATAAGATTTTACTGCATAAATACATTAAAGTAGTTGAATAAAATAAAGTAATATTTTTGAGGGTTACAACAGTGTATGTTTCTTTTCTTTTATTTCTGGAGGGTAGCTTACATCAATAAGAATGTATGTTAGGCAAACATAAGCATTTAGCTTCTGCCTGAGCCTGTTCGGTCACTACTTAATACATAGACTGTTTATATTGTTTATACTTACTGTATTATGTATGATGACTGAATAAAAATACTACTACGTAACCAGTTTTAACTGGTTAATCCATCCATCTATTTTATAGCACTTATCTGGGTCCAGGTTGCATTAATTCATTAATTATATGAAGAGACGTTGCTGTGTTGTTATGGGAAGTAATGAAAAAATGTCATATAATACTAAATATTAAAAATATTCAAATAAAAAATGGTTATAAGTTTGCTGCTGTTACAGCTTTTTACCTACCAGGAGTCATTTAAGTTTTATCCAATCTGAAATGCATTTAGTTTTAATTTAATAAAAGCTTGTATCAAATGACACAGAAAACTTTGTTAACTGAAATGTTCCCGGGCTAGTAGAAAACACAGACTACTGCAACAACCTAATATTTTATAGCAGTACAATACTTTATTAAAATGGATGTCAGTGGCAGAAAAATGCGTAGCATGGTACTGATGGTTACTGCTATTTGATAACTGGGTTTAGAGTATGTTTACATTTTTACTGGTGTCAGCAGGGTCCAAATCGACAGGAATCTCAGGAAGAGCTGGTGCTGTGGAGAAGAAAGAGAAGCGAGTCTCAGCAGAGGAGGATGACAAACCTCAGAAGCCACGAGAGTAAGTATCATCCTCAGTCTCTACAAAGTGCTGTTTCCCATAGCAGTGAACGCAGCTAACTAAAAGGCACATGGTATCACCTTATATCAAAAATCTTTGTGAATCCCTCACACCCTGTTGACTCGAAAGTTCTACGTTCTCATATTTAGCAGGGAGTTTTACTGTCAAATAATGCATCGGAACTTTTTTTTCCTACAGTCCCAACATGGTCATCCATGTGTGTGACGAGACCAAGAACCTGAAGCAGGACTTCACATGCCCCAGAGATCTCCTCGTGAAAGAGATGCGTTACTTTGCTGAGTACTTGTCTGTGGACTCCCAGAGGTGGGAGGAGGTGGACATCTCCGTTCACTGCGACGTGCAGATCTTCGACTGGCTCATGAACTACGTCAGGAGGAACTCCGCAGGGGAGGGAAACAAGGACAAACCCCGGCTCGGTAAATCCTCGGAAAAACTGTAAAACAATAACAGATATCTCACATTATTACACATGGGAGTGCCTGAGCTGTCACTTACACCACCTGTTTGTGTAAATTCGTGGATGGTGCTTGATTTTATTGGGCACTAAACGTGGTGCTGTGTGTGTTTGGTATGTCACTGGCTGCGTGTTCTGTGTTGTTTGTTGGTTGTGGGGTTTGCTTGGTTGGTCATGTGGTGTTTGTCGGTTACAGAGCCCAGCAATGTGATCTCAATCCTGATCTCCTCCGAGTTCTTGAAGATGGATACGTTAGTAAGTGTTGTGACGTGTGATGCCGGGTGTGGTGATGTGCCTCGGGCCTTTTGTTTTTCAGATGTAAAGAAAATCTATTCATACATGGCCTGGCAGCAACATATTCCCAAGAATATTAGCGTACTAGCAGCTTGCAAATGTGTGTTTCAGAACTGATCATTAGTCCAGGAAAAACAAGAGGCCCATACATAGAGCTTTGTTAAGTTGATGTTGCATGAGTGTAGAAGTTCTTTTGCCCCCATGAGTTACGTAGACAGTTTGCATTTTACATATTTACTAAGGCTCTGTAAGCAGAGCTAACGTTGTAGCATTAATAAAGTGCTGTTTGATTAGTATTTATGTAGGAGAATTGCAATTCAATGTACCGTCGCTGTGAAAGGGTCTCATGAGGCACTATGTGTTTGTCCATGGTCAGGTGGAGGAGTGCATCCAGTACTGCCACAAACACATGAGCGCCATCGTGGCCACACCCTGCAACATGAACTGCATCAACAGCAACCTGGCGACGCGCATCGCCGAGCTCTTCCACCACAACGAGGCCGACGACATCAGGGACAAAAAGGACAAGTTCAAAAGGTAACGAGGTGGGGACGCAGAAACTAAGTCGAAGCATCTTAGGTGAACTTGATGTGGGGGGGGGCGGGGCAAGTATCCCATAGAGGCCCATTGTGGTTACATCTCAAATTGAGCCCCCAAGACACACTGAGATTTCAGGCACTACAGACCCAGGAACTGAACCCCCAAAAGAACTCCCTTCTGTCAACACCTAATACCGTTCAACCTCAGACCAGCACGATCATGTTACATTCATGCCAATAAAGCAATAATTTTATTTCCCCCTCAAAGCAAATTGTTTCAGAAGAAGATTGAGCGTCTCTTTGATGCCAACTACCAGAGCAGAGACTCACCAGGAGATGCCTCGACTCTCTACAGGTGAGCAGCGGCGGTTAGACTCTTAGTGTCTCCAAGCAGTTCCCTTACCTCACTGCTTAGCAACAGCCACTATCATGTGTGTGTGAGTTCTTGAACACTGGTTGCCTGTTTTCTCTTACCTTGGTCTTTGATGTGTTCTCTTATTATCAGTGGCAGTCTTACTGTTTGTCGTGTGTTTAACCCCAGGTGTGGTCTGTGCCTCAAACTGCTGACCAAAGACACAGAGAGGAACATTTCTTGTGTTCCAGGGAATATCAACATTGATGCTCGCGGAGAGATCATCTACACACACACTCGGTATTACAGCAGCCATTCAGTATGACAAAGCAGTGTCCTATACATGGGCAACAAGATTCATGTACTTGTAGTTCCTGTATTTGTTTAGCTGTCAGCAATAATACATAAGATCTCATTTACTTTTTAAGGTGTAAATTCTTCATCACAGTCTGTGTGTATTCATGTGTGTGTGTGTGTGTGTGTGTGTGTGTGTGTGTGTGTGTGTGTGTGCGTTTACAGACAGAAGAGCTGGGACGTGCATGAATACATCACCGGTCTGTATGAGGAGCTCAAGTCCTGGGTCCTGGTCTACTGGAGAATCTGGGGTACCATCAACTACCTCACCTGCTCCCGATGCCAACAGGTGTGTGTTTGTGTGTGCACGGGAGGTTACGGCTGTGTGCTGCAAGACTGATACTACACGGTATGTTCAACCCCACCTAAGAGTATCTGTGTGTATGTGTGTGTGTGTGCGTAGGTGTTTGTGTGTGCAGAGCTGACCCATTGCAAGTACCACCCAGACTGTGTGCTGTACTCCGGCATGGGCACAGAGAAAGGCTGGCATGGTGCAGGAATCTACCCCTGCTGCAACCAGAGGGTCCTCCGCTTTGACCCCACTGGTATGCCCAAGGTAAGGACACACACACACACACACACACACACACACACACACACACACTTACGTTATCCCTGTTGTGTGATAACGCAATGCTGTGCAACAAGAGTGTAAACGGAATCACAATGTTCTATTAAAACCTTTATAACCAAAAATCGAATCTAGTTTATCGAATCGGTTTAACATTAACTCATTAATATTAAGTTGTTACATAAATCAAACCATGCATACATTCGTGTTCTCTTTTAAATTGTTAGTAAAATAGGTAGATTAAAGCTGGAGTTCAGAACTTTTGTCTCCCCCTTCTGGCAGTGAGAGTAATTACACAAACACTGTTGACGTGTGCTCATGACGTATGCCGACAGTATGCGACAGTGCTAACTACTGCACCACCATGCCACCTGTAATCCTTCCTCTGAATGCTCTGGTTTTACTACCGGTGCACCAGCGCAGGAATGTCACCACACACACCAGATTTTAAAACTCTGGTATACTGTGAAATACAGAGAGATTTACCTGGCTGTGATCGGCTTAATCAGCATTGTGTGAACTCGTCTGGTAATGGCTTGAATGTAACAGATGTTCATTTATATGTAAAAGTCCTGCACTCTAGTAACTAGCTGCCCTGTCAACGCTTAACTCGTTATTTGTACCTTTTTAGAATCCTTTTCTTGGCTTGTAAAGTAGTGCAGATGAATAGTGTGAGTGTTTCCATGCCCTCCACCCAGTGCAAGCTGGGACGGCTGCTGACCCCTCCGTTATCCTCCGTAGCTACAGAGAATGCATAAAAGCAGCTCACAGTTCATCCAGTATAACCAGCAGTAACTTTTTTTTTACCAGTGATCACCCTGTGACCACAGTGGTTTCTCACTGCACGTGTGTTTATGTGTGTTCAGGGCTGTAGGATGCGAGACCACATAGTGAACGTGCCTGACGAAGAGAACTGTGACGAAGTGACCTCAGCCCAGACCCGAGTCCTTAATGACCTGCTGCTGCACAGGGACGCAGTGTGTTTGTCTAACACGCCACCTGCAGAGGGGTGAGCACGAGTGTGTGTGGATGGTTTGAAGTAGGGAACTATGCAACTAACCATTATTTCCATTATCGATTAATCTGCCAATTATTTTCACGATTAATCCTTCAGTCTATAAAATGTCAAAAAAAAAGGTTCATCACATGCTCATCACAGTTTCCCAGAGCCCAAAGTGACGTCTTCAAATTGCTTATTTTGTCCAACCAACAGTCCAAAACCCAAAGACTCTTCATTTACTGTCATACATGACAAAGAAAAGCAGCAAATCCTCACATTTAAGAAGCTGGAGCCAGCAACGTTTCAGACATTTTTGCTTGAAAAATGACTGAAACGATTAATCGATTATCAAAATAGTTGGCAATTAATTTTCTTTTAATTGACTAATCGTTGCAGCTCTAGTTTGAAGATACATTTCTGGCAGTGTGTGTGTGCACGTCTATTAATTTGCTAACATTTTACAGCGGCACTTGTTATGAAAGGTCCCAATGAGAGTCTATTTTTTTGTGTTTGTATGTGTGTTAGTACTGAGGAGAGTCCATCCAGTGCAGAAAAGGTTCAGGACTGTGATGTTCTGTTGGAGCCGACCCTGCTGGGTCCTCTGCGAGGAGACGGCAGCACTGTAAGTCTCTCTCTCTCTGTCTGTCTCTCTGCCAGTGTGTCTCTCTGTCTGTGTCATTTGTATGGTTCTGACTTCAGCTACTTCTTCTTTTTAACCAGTTTTCCCTTTTGAAAAACTGGAGCCTGCAACTGGTAGGACTTTTCTCTCATTCCCTTCATGCTTATATTCTGGCACTGATCACTCTGTCAGCCAGCTGCCTTCTGAATGACTGTAAACGGTGCTTTTACTGACATCTTTGGTTAGAGGAGTCAAACGTAAACAATTGAGTGTGCCAGCATCTAAAAGTCAGTGTCATCAAGCGGCTGAGTGGCATTGACCTTTGCCCTTCCAGAGGCAGCAGTCTCTCCTGTCTGAGGATGAGGAGTACACCACGGGCTCGGAGGTCACTGAAGATGAGGTGGGAGACGAAGAGGAGCTGTCCAAGAAACAAGGTGATAGGCCTCATGTTGGTGGTTGCAGAAGAATATATAATATAATATATAATATATAATATAATAATCCTAATCACAACTGTTGTTGTCATTACTATTCTAACAGTTTTGTATATCATAACAGTGGCATATGGTTATATGGATGAAGTGTTTCTTTTTTCTTGCCTTGTGTGTTTTCTTTGATGCCTTCACGTTATCATTTGCTGTGACGAATCACCCCTGACCTCATTATAAATGTCATGTTTATTTGCATTAGACGTGTCACTGAATTTTCATTCCTTCAAAGTCAGTGTTGTAGCTGAAATCATAAAAGCAAAATGAGGACACATGAGGAAATGGCCCTCTATTTATAGCACACCACCACTGTTCCACCCCCACTCTCACATTCATCACGTTTATTTTGAACATTTCGTCATCTTTTTAAAGGGAAACTCCGGTATTTTTAAACCTGGGACCTATTTTTTTTTTTTTTTTTTTTTTTTACAAATTTTGGGGTCGAAATGACTAATAATTACCAAAAGTTTTGGAAGTGTCTGACAACATTATGGAAAGGATCCCTACAGAGACAGACTGTTTTGTTAAAGAGTAAGTCTTCCTGCAACTACTCAACCTATCTCTCAGAGCGAGACTTTTCCCTGAGTGAGACTTTCTGTTTCTGGTTAAACAAAAAGGATCATTTAGACCCCAACATTTGTAAAAAAAAAAATAAAATAAAATAATAATAAAAAAAATAGGGCCCAGGTTTAAAAATACCGGAGTTTCCCTTTAAGGACGGAAAAGAAAACTGTTGCTCTCTTTGGCCAGCAGATGGCGGCGGACGCCATCAGCACATTTATCCTGTTTTTTGTTTCGGTTTTGTTTCCAGCTGCTAAGAAGGCCAAGAAGAGCCACAGACCTCTGAAAAAACAAATTTCCTCTCCAAACTTCCAGCGCAAAGACAGACCAGAGAAAGTGAGTCAGACAGTGGCTTCATTAGTATTCAATTCAAATTCCTCAGTGGAGTAAAATCCTGCAGAATGCAACCTGAATATGGTACGATTCAGTGTGAAGCTGCAGCACAGTAAATGTTGTTGGACTGTAACAGCGTCTATTATTTCCAGCTGGAGCCTGAAAGGATGGAAATGTCTTAAATATACATATAGAAATCTTGTTTTTTTATTTTTGATGCATATATGTATAATTGGGGTTTACACACTGGAAGTTGTTCATAATTTGTTTACCTAAGC
This sequence comes from Macquaria ambigua, assembly GCA_008360985.2. Taxonomy (NCBI): domain Eukaryota; kingdom Metazoa; phylum Chordata; class Actinopteri; order Centrarchiformes; family Percichthyidae; genus Macquaria; species Macquaria ambigua. Next base: position 80,913 of record VMKM01001286.1, on the reverse strand, counting down.
AAAATAATTCAACTTCCATGAATTTACACTTAGAGATGACTCTTAAGTATTCATCACTACTCAACTCACTACAAAACATCTGCTTAAAGAGACACAGTTGAACATCATGTCCCTAAACACATCTTGTACACTGCTTATTTATGGTTTGTGGACTTTCATTAGCTATTATAGATTCAACCTGTTTTTATACTGTGTGTTTTGTTTTTAACCTATCAGAGTTAAATTTGGAGATTGCGTTAACAGTGTGTTTGCAAACTAACTTTATTCTCTCTCTATGTTCTCTAAATCTGATTCTCTGTCAGTCACAGTCCAGGGACAACACACCTTTCACGTGAGTTCATCTGCAAACACAACATCGTTTAGAATACCCGCACACACTCGTGCTTACATATTTCTGTATCTACAATACCAGATGAGGGTGGAAGTTAAATGTAAAAGTAAATATCTTGAATTTGAGTCTTACCTGACACTTTTTAAATGGATCCAGTGCAGTAAATATTGATCCATCTGACGCTGCAAGGATGAGTCTCAGTACTCGTGCATGCTGTTTGACCAAAATTTGGGAAGAAGAATGGGAAAGCTGCATGCTCTCTGGCGCATTTATTTCACCTGTTAAGATCAGTGTTTCAGCCAACTGCCCTTTTCCAGGATCCTGAAGAAGGCAGTTCTTCATTAGAATGTGTGTGCGTCTTTTATTGACTGAAGTTTGGTTGAGGCTGGTGTCCGTGCTGTGTGTTTTGCAGAGTGAGCGTCCAGAAAAGTAAGTGGGACAGTTCTCGCTCCATGCGGTACAACCAGGACGCTCAGAGGGAAGAAGGTAAAAGATGTTATTAATACTTTGATATTTTTAGGCATATCAAGTACCACCCATTCAAATCAGCAGTCTTATGCTTGCCCTTACTTTATTCCTAGATTTGCGCTAAGTTTACATGAAGTTCCTACCTTCTTGCTGTGTTTTTGTCTTTATGAACCAGACCAGCGTCGCATGGTGGAGATCATCAGTCACCTGACTAAGATGAGGTTTGGGGACCAGGAACAGAGCAAATCTAAGGATACTAAAGAGGCAAGTATCTGTTCGCAAACATTCAAAATTATCTTTAGTGTCAGGACGCAGGAAGTTTTACCTGGATTTACTGTCTTATTTCACACCGTGTGGTCATGTTGGCGCTGAGCTGTCAGCCCTGCGGTCCTAGTTTTTGCAGCTGCCTGATGTCGTATTGTGTTTGTTCTGGACAATTTGTGTGTGTGTGGTTGCTGTTGCAGCCTACAGGAGGAATCTACTCCAGACTGGAAGCGCAATTCAAGGGTGCCTCTCAAGCCAGACAGAGTTCAGAGAAGACACCCAGGTGCTCTTTGTACACACACACACGCACACACACACACACACACACACACACACACGTGCGCCTCATCATGTCCCATTCAATAACTGACCATTTTCTTCTTCTTCTCTGGCTCTGTAGATCGAAAATACGCTACGCTCAAATACGGACAACATAAAGCTGCTGATGGGGGGAAAGGCCACTGAGCTGAAACTGATGAAGAGCTCATGAAGAGTCAAGAGAGCAAAGAGGAAGAGGCGAGATCCTTCTGTGAGGGCTCAGCACGACAAAAGAACCTCCTGCTGGCAGCCCCTCTAGCACGGCCACCACTTATAACCCAGCTGTGGACTCTCTCCTCACCCTCACCCCCTTGTCAGGCCTGCTCCCTCCCTCTGTGCTTAACTCAGGTGACTATGTATGACTCATCATCAGCTGCATCCTCTGTCACTCAGCTAGCTATTTGTTTGTGCAGCTGTGCTCAGTCCTTGTAAAAAGGGGAACTCTGGATCTGGATCCTCTGTGTGTCTTTAGGATTTAGTTTTGGAACTAAAACAATGAGGAATGCTAGTTTATTCTTTTCTGATCGTCATCTCTTACCTGAAGAATTCTTTGGACGCAGTAAACATCACACTCAGAGATAAGTTATGCTGAAGGCCAGCCTCAGTACATTAAATGAACCGTGTTAGCATTCACTGTCCTCTGTGGTGAAGCCCAGCCATCTGGGTGAGACAGACGCTACAGTTATTTACAAATGCCCCCCCACCAGTTCTGGTAGACATATAGTTCTAGTCATTCCTACCTGTAGTGGAATGTGACTGTACTGTACAACACTGGGACCAATAAAACATAAATGACACCGAACTCCAGTTCTTTTGTATACTGCCCACTGGGTGGCAGTGGTGTGTGGGGGGTGTTATTACTGGGCCCTCAACAATCAACTTTGCCCCAGTTTGATCACAACCTGTCACCTCTGCTCCAGCTTACTGCCAGGTGGTACACATGAGTTTTCTCCACTTAACTGTTAAATGATATTCTACTGATTCTACTCCTTTCACTGTTTTCAGTCCTTCGAGGGCATCTTTTTCTTGCCCTAAAGGCTAAAAGAAGCCTGTTCATATTAAAGTCCAGGGTTCATACAAAGTCATTTTCAAATATTTCACCGTTATGTTTTCAAGGTTAGGAATATGCTTGAATTTGAATATACTGTATAGTGCTTGATTTTCAACATAATCTGGTGTTTCATCATCTACACAATCACTCGTAAACCAAAAATCTTTTAATATTTCAAATGAAACGATCCCGTCGTCATATTTGTTTCTTGTCTCCTGGCGTCTCACACCAGACGCGGAGCGGAGTGGACCGGAGATTTGAGAGTCTGGAAATTTTTGGTTTAGGTACCTTGAAAGTGCTTGAATTTGACTCTTAAGTAAACTCTTAACTCTAAAGCTTTAGGAACCCTGGGCAGAGGGCTGGCATGTGCCGCTGGGTACAGGGTCAACCACCTTCTGTTTGAGAAGCACCAACCGGTGGTTGTGCTAACCTGGCTCTTCCTGCTTCCTGTCTCACTCTCACAGGGGGTATTAATAACCTTGCCTGCTTCCAGCGTAGATACAGAGCAGGGCATAAGAGGGCGTAGAGTGGGCTTTTTATTTTATTTTTTGGGGGTGGTGGTGGGGGTGGTGGGTGGGCGGCTGGTTACCCCAGCTGTTCCCTCTTCTCCTCGACAGCAGATGCCGAGGATGGCTGAGGATCTCTGGATCTGGGTCAGGGAGGGAGGGAGGGGGTTCAGTTACAGCCGGACTGAATTATGGTCCCAGAGAGATGGTCAGATATGAAACAGCAAAGCAAACGTATGATCTAGTAATCCACCAGAGGAAAGAGATGCTGACTCCACAGAAGGCTACAAACCATGCAAAAATAAAGTTGCATGACTAATATCAGCAACAGGCTTCCTTTACAGGGGTGTTGGGTCATTAGAAATAAGGATCTGCAGCCAGAACAAGTAGCCACTGTCCAGGTTTTGACTGAAACACTGTTTGCTGACAAACTGGACCCCCAACAAAATGAACCAAAGTACAGTAAAGTTAACCACTCCGTGCTGAATAGTGAGTCCATCAGCTTCCTCTCTGGTTGCGTCACAGCTCACAGCTTGTTGGGATTGCATCAGATGAGTGTTTCAGTGGTGGGGCGTCATCATAACCTTTAATGGAATACCAGTATGTTAACAGGGATTAGCGGCCGGGTCAGCTTACACACCACCACACACCAACCTTGGCCAAAGATGTCGGAGCGGAAACGGACGGATGCCACAGCGTGTATGATATCCATCATCATCTTCTGCCTTTCCTTTCAGGATTTATGAAAATGTGTTTGTGTGCAAGAGGTTGTGGAGAAATGGGTTAAAGATCAAGAGATCAATTTCCCAGCCAATACCTGAAGAGTAAAATGTTCAGATTTCTAATGACAGTACGACAGAACTAATCCATGCATTTACATTTAAAACCTCCAATGAAATGGACTTGATAAGTAATAATTTTACTGATGCGAGTCAGAGGAAGCTGTATACCAAACAGTACAGATGTGCGGTAAACTTGTCCTACTTGTTCACTCTCAGTTAATGAGGATAAATGTCTAAAATACAAACTAACATGTTTCCCCCTGCCAACATGTTATCACAACATGCAGGGTCAGTCCAAACTCAACATTATATTGGGTATCTGTTGTCTTGGTTAAAGATCCCCTCCACAAATACTCTGCTTGGAAGAATAATGTGTGTCTGATATGCGTGTTCCACAAAAACAAAGTTTGATTACATCACATTACATCATTAACATCACAGTGAAGTAACAAGAAACAAAACATATTTATGAGCGCAGGGAGGAGGACTAACATTTTTAGTTGGATGAAAAATAACATCAATTCCTGTAAAATGGGTCTCTGTTGTAAAATGAAGAAATGTGAGCAAAGGCAGGGTTATAAAATTCTCAACTTTAATCAGTTCAAAAAGTTCACAACAAATGTAACACGTTGAGAAGGGAAATTTGCCATAAGAGATTGGGTACTTATTTGGATTTATACATTCTTTTCCTAATTAAACTCGTTGGCAATTCATTTGCTCTCTGCACAAAAAGCCTTTTGTTTATTTGGACAGAACTCAAACAGGTACAAATGAAAAATGCAAAAATACAAAATTAAATGTAAACCCAGTTTTATTTTTCATTTTGCTCTAAAGGTAGTGTCTTGAAGCACTACTGCATGGTAAACAATCTAAATTAGTACAATTCAAAATCTTCAAAGCCATCTGAGTTAAACAGGAGTTGTTATAAAGATGCAACCAACTAAGAACCCATAAATACCTCCGCCACTTCCTTAAAACAGCCCATTAATGAAGGCTCACAAGTGAGCAACAATCCTCTTAGAGGAAAACAAAACGCTGATGTCGACTAGGCGACAGCACACACGCGCACACACCCACAACAAAAAGAAACAATAGAATAAAAGGAAAAAAAAATGTTCCCATGGTATTAAAGATGCTATACAATTGGGATGATATGCACATATTCGGTTTTGCTGTCCCTAGAAAACTTCCTGCCGGCAACATTTCTTTTTTTAGGTAAAGCATAACTCATGAGCAACAGATGCCGATACATGAAGCAGCATCTCTCGACCTTCATTCATTATCCGTTATATTCACATTCTCCCACAATGCCGTGGGGCACCAAACAAGCGGTGCGTGCGCCCCTAAAAAGACCACTTGCTGTCTGTCACACCACAGGTCTAGAAGCGTCTATGCCGACTTGACAGATATGCCGTTTTTCACAAAAACCCTGCTCAGACTGTATATATAATATATTTATATATAAACAAATATATGGGAAAAGGGAAGAACTGGGAAAGAGAGTATGGGGGTGGTGGAGGGAACAGAATAAAAACAAGATGGGTATGGTGTCCTAATCGTTACAATCGCATCATGCAGGTCTTGGGATGGGCCAGAGACCAACAGAACATAAGCTTAGATTAACAGTTGTGGAAAGATATTACACAAAAAGTCTCCATAGAAAACGCAGATTATGTAAAAAGGGCCACAGGGTGACGCGGTAATCATTTACATATTGTTGGCATTGTTTTGGTCAACAAACATCCAATGGGACGGCCCGCTCTGCAGAGGGTGAGCGGCCTCCCACACCACTCAACTGCCTCTCTCTGGTTTTTGTTGTGGTTGCTGTGGGTAGGGTTTATTTGTCGGTTGGTTTGTTTGTTTGTTTGGAGTACTGTACAGTTTGGTTGGGCTGCTGCTCAGTCACACATCTCCTCAGGGATCTCGTGGGGGTTGAGGATGCCCGGGACCGACATCTGGATCTTGTGTTTCTCCTCCTGGGCCTGGCGAAGTGACGCCTCCCTCTCCTCCAGGAACAGGTCTGAGGTGTCCTCGCCTGCAAACTCCTGGGAACAAACACACACTGCGGTCAGCTGCAGGGTCTACATCTGCATCCATCCAGTTCCTATATCCACTTATGACTGGGGCTACAACTGATCATTATTTTCATTATCAATTCATTATTTATTTTATTTTTTAAAGATATTCTTGTGGCATTTTTGGCCTTTATTATTAGTGACAGCTGAAGAGACAGGAAAGGCGGGAGGAGAGAGAGGGGATGCCATGCAGCAAAGGGCCCGGGCTGCTGCTGTGAGGGCTCAGCCTTAATGGTACGTGCCCCCATTATCAATTCATTTCACAGTTAATTGATTTGTCTCTTAGTCAAAAAAAGTCAGAACTGTAAAACATCTGTCCAAAACACAAATCTTTTTAATAAAAAAAAACTGAAACAGGGAAAAAAGCAGCAAACAGTAAATGTTTAGCATTTCGGCTCAATAAATGACTAAGAGTGAACTGATTAGCAAAATTGTTAATTTGATTTGTTGATCTCATAATCGATTAACTAACTAATCCTTTCAGCCCTCAAAAGTTCAGTTTCAGCTTTAATTTCAAGATTATAGTCTGGAAAATAACCACCAGAGATCCTCTGAGCCCGACAGCTGGAAACACTGAGCCCGTCCTGTGGTGACTTAACACGTCGCTGTGTCACTAGCATACACAGTTTTACAGTAACAATAAGCTGGCACAGCAGCCACACACCCTCCCATATGCTTAGAAGGACAGCCATGCAGGAGAATGTTATTTCTGGAAACAACAGCTAAGCAGCTAACTATGTGGTCCCTGATAACCTCTGTGTGAGGAGACAAAGGCAGTGCAGCACAGATCACAAACAGCAAAGCCGGAGCTATGCAGGGCCTTGTTCACTTTAACACACTTAGTATAACCTTGGTGTGCCCCAGAGAGGAGCTACTTGGCTGTATTTATGCCCAACAATGGCTGAAAAACAACAAAATAAATCCTGACTTGTACACTCACCTTTATCTGGACAAGGAAGTCCCTAAGGTGCTCCTTGAAGGCAGGAATGTCCTGGTTTAAGCTGAACAGCCCGGTCACAAACACCTTCACCTGAGCACTAACACAGAACAAAAGGCACACGACCATGATAAACACATGTGCATTTTACTACAACAAAGACTGTGTGTGTGTGTGTGTGTGTGTGTGTGTGTACACTCACTCTTGTAGGTGAGGGAAGGCCGTCTTGAGCAGGTTGGCCACATATTCCTGGATGAACACCTGGTTGTTGGTGGGGCTGGCAGGGTTCAGCACTGTAGTGATCTTCCCCTCCTCCACCAGGTTGAACATGTAGGCCAGGATGGACGCATGCATCGTCAGGCCTGCAGGACACACACCGACACACACGCTCCTTTTACTACAGAAACTTGAATTATTTCTCTTTAACCCCGTCATCTTTCTTTCCCCCTTGGTGTTCCTGCAGCTCCCGTGTGTGTAAACTCACCAGCAGTGTGTGATGTGTCAGTGACCACAGAGAAGATGTGTTGTAGGATATCACAGAAATACGTCTGATAGAAGCTCTGAGCGGCTGCCTCCTCCTGGGCCACGTTCTGCAGCAGTGTGTACAGAATCTGCAGACCTGAAAGAGCAAAAACAGAAGTACAACCTCAGCTTCCTACACGCAGTTCAGTTCAAACTTCCTCAGAAAAAGGAACATTTTCTGCAGTGTCAGTGTTTCTGCTGTTTGATCCCCACCTGGCTGTGACACATCATTTTATTATTCATGCTCTAGGCGTTGTTGTAGTAAAATGGGTGTGTGTTTGTGTGTGTGTCAGCAGCCTTACCAGTATCGGCCACGTTCCTCATGGTGTGTTTAAAGGCCCAGATGATGGAGTCCAGCACCAGTTTGAACTGGGCGGGGGGGATGGCGAGGAATGCAGGGAAGCAGTGAGAGTTTACAGCTTGGAGTAAGTAGAAGAAGTGGGTCCTGTGCTCTGGATACTCCTCAAAGTTCTAGCAGACAAACACAACAGACAAGGTGTTTAAATAGGTTTACTGCTACTGTTTAATTCAAGAATTTCATTTCAGTTCATATGTAAACAAGGTAAACACGACCCCATTTGAAGGCACCATTACTGTGCAGCTACTACAGTCCAGGTGAGAGAAGATCAGAGTTGCCTTCAGTTATTACTATGCACTCAAAGCAATGAATTTGCCCTGGGTTTTGTCTCTCAGGTGACACTACTCAGGGCTGAAAAGAAAAGAAAACCTGCAAGTTCATTTTGTCCTAAAAAGATGCTAGAATTAAACATCAGTCAAAAATAAGACGGTAAAGCACAGTGCTCTTTGTAGCTAAAATGCATATATTTATTTATTTACACTTGACTGTGCCCCTCCCACTTCTGAAACCAAACCTACACCCTTGCACATAGAGGTGAGGTTTATATCATGTACTGAAATCAATTAGAGTGATACATTTCTTTCTTTCATGTGAAGTATCACCAAGTCTGACTGTAGTGAGCATAATCTGATACATATTTTAGATACATGCAATAGGCTGGATTACCAAACGGACAAAGCAGACAACTGCACATTTTTATCCCAGGGTCCCCTTGTGGGTTAATCCAGCCCTGAATGGCTTATGTTTATATTTTGAGTGTTGTACGATCTTTTTTCTTCAAACACGAAAAATAGAGTATGAGAAACCTTCTCTAAAGGCTGTCTGCAGACTAGTTTGCCTCAAGGTTTCAGAGACGACGCCAACAAGCAGAAGAGAAACTTGAATGAAATTTTTTCCACCTGCAACCTTTCATGCTATAGTTTTTCACAGGCAGTTCATACGAGTTCCAGACAAATATCACAGGTCCTCTGATCGGGTGTTCTGCAGCTTGAAAGCCATGACTGGGACCGGCTGCAGGCAAACCCTCCAAATGGATCCTGCTAATTCAAATGTTTTCTTGATGACTAATTACATTAGACCTGTGCCAATTAGTGTACATTATCACATATCAGAAACACACCACTGTCTGTACATGTTACAGATGTTACATATTAGCAATACCCACAGATGGTACAGTAAACCAAACTGGCTGGTTTTGATTGGATAATTGAAATGATGATCAGGCCACTTGGAGTCTTCACTGTTGGATTACAAACTGTGTTCAGCGGATCACTGTGCCATACCTTGTTGATCATGTTTAGGGTGCACTCGAAGACGGCATCGAAGATCTGGGGTATCTCGCTGGTGATGTGCCCCCCCAGCTTGTTGACGATTGTTGCCATGGTGCTGAGGACCTCGGGCTCGCGGGCGGCGGGGACATTGCGCTGGTAGTCGATGAGGACGGCGTCCAGCAGCGGTGGAACAAAGTTCTCTCCTACCTGGAAAACAACAGGGGGGATCAGCAGGGATCAACACGGCAGCAACAGAAGAAGGAAAAACAGGAGCACTCAAAGACAGGCGAGGAAAAAGTAAGACTTCTTCAAAGGCTCAGTTTTGGCAGGTATATTACAAAAGGTGCAGCTATAATTTTTGCACGTCTATAAACTCTGACACACTATGAATATTTATCATTAGGCAGATAAAAACACAGCTGAGGGCAGAAACGGCCAAGTCTGCCATGAATGAAATCTTTGTGTTTGATCTAAAAATACCAACTGGATTAGTTCTACTTCTTTTCTACTGTCAACCGTTTCAGTGATTGCCACAGTGTGTAAAGAGTAAAAATATATCACTGCTGTTATATTAAGACCACATTAAATCCACAAAAAAGAAATGCAATTGTATGTAACGACATACTTTAATAAAAAAGTGAGAGTAGAATATTCATCACCCCAAAATAGGGCTATTGTTTTGTCAGAAATATTAGGTTGTCCCCCCGCAGCAGTGATGTGCCTCCACATTTCTGAGGCGTTCACAGTGATTTCTCACCATCTGTGGGTCGTTTGATCGGCTGACCCAGCCTGAGATCAGTTTCAGTGTCTCTCGTTTCACTGTTCTCATGCTCCGGATCAAGGGCTGTTTGGTCACCATCTCACCTGCAACACAAACAGGAGACACATATTGAAGGTACTGCAAGAAGAACATGTCCTCACACTTTGTCTAATGATATATTGATGTGAGTAAAAGTTTCACAGTTAATAAATGTAAATGCTAAATTGCTCCCCAGAACACGTTTAGTCAAGCAGTGAGATGATGGATACCAAGGTACTGCAGCTCTTCCTTTAATACTGGATCTCTGGTTGGACTAGGCCATTTTAGGCCACTGTAGGCAATGTTGCAAATCATTGCGCAAGACTGCTTTATGGCAATATTAGATTTACAGAACGTCTGTATCAATGTGATGAAGTTTCTTGATTTGTCATCAGGAATTTAACTCACTGGATTATCCTAAAATAGACTTTCTAGACAATCTTGTTACTTTATCAATAAATGCTTTCTCAATTGAATTTCCACAACAGAAAAAAAACATAATTGCAACTGACATTACATATAACTTAACAGCAGAGGTTATCCACATCACCCTACAGGCAAGGATGCATCATCAGGTGTGTTGAGCATGGCTTCAGTCACAGTCAAATGACTTAGGCTATTTCCCTTCTTTTGAAAAGCCATCTGCTCTGCACTGTATCATGTCAATGTCATACTTTGTGTCTTGTTCTAGAAAAGGATGGATCTTAGTCAGGCTGACCAACACCTTATCCTCAAAAAGATGTTGTTAAGCTTTTGAAAAGGATTTCTTCCCCCTGCACAGATCGCCATTTGGTCCCTGCTCTGAATCAGCAGCCGGTGCAACAGTGCAAAAATCCTTGATCATTACTGACAGACCTCATACGGCACCTCTCCCCCCATTTAAGCAAAGAAAGACTCACAGATGAGTCACCAAAAGAGACACAGGCAAGAAAAAGGACACGGTCTTGCTGGCCTACAAACAAAATGCCTAACTAAAGCTAAATGGCTAAATAAAGCAGAAATCTATTGCAAAATAATAGCTTGTGTTAGTGAGTAGGGCTTGATCTTTCATTTCCAAACTCTTTCAACATCAAGTACTAACATGGTATTGAAAACATTTGGGTGTATTTCAAACCTGGCAACACACTGAGGACATGCTGGATTTACACAAAAGACTGTATGCCTAAACAACAATGAACCCAAACAAGTCCTCCACAAATGCAAGGCACAACATAGATGAGCAGCACTGAGGTTAGGCCTCAGCAGTGATCAACTGTTAACATGGGTTTTGAGGACATTCATGTTCATATCCTAGAGACACAATGGATGATTTGTATGAGATGTTAAAGAGGCCATATATAGTCGCATTTCCACCCAAAGTACCCAGAACTTTTAGTCCCAGGAACTACTTTTCAAGGAACTAAAAGGTTCCTTCAGCCCGTTGTTGTCTGCGTTTAGTCTGCTGACGTATGAAAAAAGTGAAGGCTGTTTTTACACGTGACTTTTGCGCGCGGCTATACAACAACGATGACACCATATAAAGCAACGGACAGGCATCATTATGCACCATATATCATAAAATGCTGCGAGTACTCGACCAATCGGAAATGTTCAGTGCTGCAAGCCCCACCCCCAAAGTTCCTGTACTTTTGGAAAGTACTATTCTGCGAATTGGGACTTTTTGGGGGGTAAAATAATGTCCCCGGAGCTTAATTTAGATCCTGGTCCCTGCGGTTCCTAGTCCCCGGGGAAAGTTTCTGCAGTGGAAACATCACTGAGAAGATGCTACTTAAAGCGCTGCTGTAACGTCGCTGCCTTGATGTGCTTGGACATACACTATCATCATAGTATGTGTGTAACAACTGTCATGTAATCCCGACGGCTCTCGTGACATCATGGTGTGGACAACAATGAGGTGAATCGACAGGCATGTCATCAGTCAGCTGTGTGATTGCTAACACACACCTCCCTTACCATTTGTCTGAATGGCAGCAGAGATGTTCTCGCTGAGGCACTTGTAGACGTTGAGCATGTCGAGGTAAATCCGTCCCAGCTGGATGACAAAGGGGTGTCCCACGGCCTTGCAGGCCCTGACATTGGTCTTCAGGATGCTGCCCAGCTGTTTTACTGTCTCCGGGTCCTTCAAGATGTCCACGTTCTGAGGGCGCAGCAGGAGGAGGGATGGAGCAGATTAACACGCTGTTCTTGCGGTATATTGGGTAACATCTTTCAGTATGTGCTACTATATCGGCCTCTTACCTTGGTGGCCTGCTGGATGATGCTGTCCCACACTTGATTGGGTAGCAGCATGTATTTTTCTATCAGGTGCTCTTGGACAGCCTGATCTGTCTGGGCCCCAATCATATAACCTACCGCCTCGTAGAACGTGTGCACCTGGACACAAACAGGAAAACTTGTTAGCATGCAAACTTGATTGGGCGAGAAATGATTTTCAAGGGTGAAAATGCCCATCAGCGTCTATTTGCGGACCTGCTGAGGCTGAAGGTCACAGATGATGGTGTTGATGTTGTTGAGGATCTCGTCGATGAAGGGCATCACCTCTCCCACCTGCACCTGGATAAAATGGCGCCGGCACTTCTGGGCGATCTTGATGAAGGTGTCACAGGCCATGTCCTGAACACCATCATGGGTCTCTGATGAAGAAGGGACACGGAGGGTGATATTCAAAATATGATATTTATAGATTGAACATTTTCAAACCAATGCATTACACTTTCCACAACACAACTAATGCAAGTAAAAAAACAAAATCTCATCTCTCACCATGCATGAACTCAAAGAGCTTGTTGACCACAGTTTTGAGGAACTTCCAGTGGGCTCGGAGAAAGCGGGGATACTGCCCAACAATGTACATGATGTTGGAGGCTATGATGGCCTTGTTGTCCTTTCCTCTCTTCTGCTCGCACAGACCCAGCAGATCCTGAGACAAGCAGAAGGGTTTTCACAATCACAGACATGTAACCTGGGGTCAGGGTTTAGTGTTCTATACAATGGCTCACAGAGTTTGTGTGAAATGGGTAAGTTAATATCTACAGACTACAGTAGGCTATGTAAGGTTACTAAGCAAACTGCCAGCTGGTACTGGCAAAATGCAGAGACAGGGTGATCAAGACCCCAACGTTTCCTGTATACTGGTAGTTTAATTTTTAAAAAAATCTATACACTTTGACCCATTTCTGTGTAAAAGGGTCATGCACACCTAGCGTAAAAAATATAAATAGAAGACTGGCCTATTTTTATATTTGTAGAGCTCTCACGCCTGGTGTAGCCAGTTTCATTGATTATAGTGTAAGAGTGTTGCAGCATCCGCTCCACGAACAGTCCGCATATGTTACGTGTTCAATGAGGCCAAGGCATAAGACTTTCTAACCTTCTAACCTTAGGAACTCTGAACACACTGTAAAGGTTTGGTAGATCTTGGAGCGGTTTAAATTGAAAGTACTACAACAGCAAACATGCTGGTCCCCTTTTTTATACCTTGATGACAGTGACCAGGAACCTCTTCTCATCCTCCTCGTGCATAGCCCCGCTGATGGATCCGATGGCCCAGCACAACGTGTTGAGGTTCTTCCAGGACCATTCAGTGCCGTTCACCTGGTTGTGAAGCTTCTCTGTCATTATGCGTTCCGTGTCCGCATAGTCCAGGTGAGTCAGGTACACTGCAGGATGGCAGAGCACAAAGTTGTATATCCATCAAAACCCAATTTTACCAGCAGTTGGTGCTTTACAGCTATTTATGACCCGGGAGTCAGTATAATCATTTGATTGTAGACAGTCAATGTTACAAGGAGCCAATAGTAACGAGTATAAACGTCAAAGCTTTCCCTACATCCATCCATTTTCTTATCTTGTTAAGGGTCACAGGTGGCTGGAGTCTACCCCAGCAGAGACACTCTGAATAGACTGCTGGTCTGAGGTTCCAATCGATCTAACCTGCATGTCTTTGGACTGTGGGAGAAAATTGGAGTGCCTGGAGGAAACCCACGCAGACACGAGGAGAATATGCAAACTCCACACAGACAGGCCCCAGCCTGCCGGCAGTGCTAACCACTGAGCCACCGTGCCGCCCGATTGCCCTACAATATTCAAATATTATAGTAGTGCTGAGTAAAATGAACCAATTTTTTGTGAGGATGTATACGATCAGTAAGTATGCAGGAAGCTGCATTTTCAGTGGAAAGGTTACTGAATGGATGTATAAATTAGAAGCTATACAGACATCATATCACTCTTTGTGGTTATGATCAATTAAACTGCATTTTTAAGACAAGAGGCCAAGAAAAAGTAGACTAAAGATAACGAAAGTGGACTTAGATGCCCCTATTACTAAGTCATACCAAGGGTTTCCCTCATATTCTTGTACAGGTTGATGGAATCGGTGTCCTTCATGAACTCTCTGACCACCTCTCCCTGGTCGTTCTCCACCACCAATACCTCCTCGGGCTTGGCCATCCGACTCACCATCAGCAGACGCACCTGTCACAAGAGATAAACACCTGTCAGCACGCACACACGGCAGAGCAGCCTCACTGCTCACACACACACACTGCAACCTATGTGGGCATAAACACTATACAATGAGGTGTTTGTCTCATGGCTATATAAACACACAGCACACACTACATTATGGGCTGTCAAAAATTATCACCAAAGAGAAGAATATCTGTTGTTATGTTGCTTTACTAGCTGCAGATTTCCAGTAACGTTGTAACTAGCAACTCTTTTGGCAGCAGTTTAGCAGCCACCTGTTGCTTCACCAGTGCCAACTGATTCTAGTATGACTGCGAACTAAGACTCTGCAGGAAACAGTTCTGCACCCCTAAACACTAAACTGCTGTGCCATCTCGAAGTCGTGAGAAAGAAATGTTTCTTAAAGTGTAACTCCTCCTCCTCTCCTAGAACCCTCTCTCCCAGCAAATTTAAAAAATACAACGAGTGAGGGAACAACAACTGTACGAGGTGTGGCCTCGTGGCTATGTGGTGTGTGGGTCAGGGGACACGGGGGAGACTGACTGACACTGATTAGAGTTTTTTTTAATATAAATTTCATGACGTAGATTAGTCCCAACAGGTTGACTATGTCAGCATTGGCCTCACAGGTTCAGGGCTGATTTAAAACAGTAGATTGACAGTAGCCGATACCGACCTCCTAAAGATCTTACTTGCTAGACTTACTCCATAGTCTCCAAAAAGAAATGGTGTGTGTGTTTATTTAGCAGATGAGACAGATCTTTCATAATTATTGTATGTACCATGTCCAATATTGTATTTTAAACTAGGCAAACCTGCCTTGACTTACTCATATTTGTTTGTTTTTTTGTGCTTACCGTCCTTATATTGTGGAAAATGTTCATAAATAAAGTAAAAACATAAATAAATAAATATATAAATAAAGCAATGAAGTTAAATGTGCTGTGTGGTACCTTGGAGAGCACAGGCAGGTAGAGCTGTCTGCGTGGTGGCACGTCAAAGTGCTGGTTGCCAGAGAGCAGAGGGGATGTGGACGTAGAGAAGGGACTCTCTCTGTAGAGCTCAGCAGCCAAGTGGTTCCAGTACTCCAGACAAATTTTGAAGATCTCAGTCTCTTCCACTTCTGACACCAGCAGCATGTAGTGGAGGGCCTGAAAGAGGACCATGGATAGACTTATTTGTTTATTCTCCAATATTTCCCCCCATTTTCTCCTGTGCAGCCTGTTTAGACAGGCCATTAGAGCACTGGACTGACAGTATTCTCCCTTACCTCCATTAATGTCTCTCTGAGGTTGAGCCGCTTCTCAATGAGCTGCCCATGCTCTTTAAGGAAAGTACAGAGGAACAGACTGAGGTTCTGGATGAAGTTCTGCTCGTCGTCTTTCCCGTTGGAGTAGGCCAGCCGAATGTTGGTGTTCAGAGGCAGCATCTACGCACATATGGATCAGAGTGAAACCTTAATTACCATCTTTATTAGCATTAGCATCTAATTAGCAACAGGAAACGGGAAACGGAGCATTCTCTTATCTGCCAACTGAACGCACCTGCTTGAGCTGACACATGGTCAGGGTGAAGAGTGTGACAAACTGCTCCTCATACTGGCTGACGCTCACACCGGCGATTTCAGTGAGGCACTTCAGTGTCACATTGCGAAACATGGGCACATTCAAGAACTGAAAACAGTTGAAACAGATGTTCAGTTAACAATTTGTGTGTGTGTGTGTGTAACAGTAGTAATTATTTTTAGTACATTTAAGCTTGCTTGGCATATGCCTTACTTCACCACTGCTAACAAATCCAGGTGTCCATACACACCTTGTACACCAATGTGCTGATCAGTTTGGTTTCAAAGATGTATCCCAGAGGTATCCAGTTGAGAAAACGTAGGAGGGTCTCCAGAGTGGCGTGGACCAGTGGAGCATTCTGGGAATTTTCCTAAGGTGCAACCAATGAGATGACAAACAGCTGAAGGACAAACACTGTTGTGTCACTGATGATAAAAAAAAAAAACTAAAAGTACAACAATGCTAAAAAGTAAGAGGTGAGGATTTGCATACCATAACAAACTGGCAAAGCTGGAATATCTGGGAGAATTCATTGCACATGCTGAAAGAAAAGAAGAAGCATTATGGAACATACTGTATGAGTCAACACACTTTAGAGATCACACTGACATTTAAATGTAAAGCTGAAATGAACTTCATCTTGATGCTTTATGTAAAACACACGTCTAGCTACGATGCATCTGCTGAGCTAAATCTGACAGGTCCTGAGGGCTTTTCTTGTGATCACTTTACTTAATATTTGATCTTCTAATCAATCACTGATTCATTATGACATTATTATGCGGGACTTTTACATGTTAATGAACATCCGTTACATTCAAGCCGTTGCCACACGAGTTCACACAATGCTGATTAAGCCTATCACCGCCAGGTAAATCTCTCTGTATTTCACAGTCTGGTATCTATTCCTGTGCTGGTGCACCGGTAGTAAAACCAGAGCCATGTAGAGAGAGAGCCTTGTCAGCCCAAGTTCAAAACGCTTGATGGTCACATGATTCACGTAGACTTCAGATAGTTCTCTCGTCATGGCTCTGGTTTGCCAGAGCTGAGGGGAGCCACCGTAGAGACGGAGTAGCTACAGCAACTAGGAGTATGGAGGAAAAACCTAAGAAGCTCCAAGAAAAGTTTCTGAGGCTCCAGATAAAAAAGAAACTCGGCGTTCAGAGGAAGGATTACAGTCAAAAAAAGAAACAATAACCAATAACCATTGGTGTAGCTTTTCCTCGTTGGAGAGGCTGAAAGAAGAGCAGGGACTGAGGGCAGACAGGATGTGGCGTTACTGCTCTTGGGCAGGTTGGTCTTTGTAAAACATTTGGAGTAGGCTATATAGCTATTACATTTACTATCCCTAAATAATGGATTATTGTCTTGGAACTGTGGAAATTTCAGCGAGCTCCCCTGTAGGCATACATTATGAGCATGCATCGACTGTGTTTGTGTAATTACTCTCACTGCCAGAAGGGGGAGACAAAAGTTCCGCACTCCTGCTTTAAGGTGTATTCATGTTTTCTAGTGTTAGAAGAAGTGGTCATGAGTTCAGTCAAGGCTGCATTTGCAATAAAACACTGCAGGAAAAATCCTAAATTTCTGTACAGTTGCACCTATAAAGCTTATGTGACACACAAGAGACTAACACAACAGTGTGTCAAAGTCAAATGTAGTGGTTTAGTGGATGTATTCAGGTGTGAGAATGTTTCAGCTTTACAGGTGGATTGTATAAAATCAGCAACTACGCGCAGACTACAGAGAAATTCCACTATACTCTGCAGACGTTTGCCATTGCATGTAGATTAAAACTGTATAGAAGAGGAGGATATTTTAGAAAGGGCACATAGAAAATATCAACTTGCACAGCTTTCCTCTCAGTCAAAAGACTTCAATCCTAGTAAGCACCTCTGGGAACATGAATGAGGAAAGGGCAAAAAACATTGCTGCTAAAGCTGGTTAACAGGATGATGTAACGAAACATCGACTACAGTCAATTGTGCTCGACAAGCGACAATTGTCCATGGATACTAGGGAAATAGAGCTTATTCACTTTCTATCAGAGATTCCTACGCTGTGTGGCCAAACAGAACAAGCTCATTTATACTGTATGTGCAGGCTGTGCACAGTAGAGTGCACAGCTGCCTGTAATTAAGGCAACATTGAAATTGCAAATCAATTGCATAATACTTACAATAACAATATAACAATACTGATGTCAACTGTAGTTTACATCATTGGATTATCGCCGCAATATTTTCAAATGAGATCATATTTTATGATGCTCTAAAAGTGCTGGAATAATGTGGACTGCAAACCTTTGTACGATCAATGACAGACAAATGCTGTGATTAACTCTGTAGGCTCGTAGGTCAATTATGACGTTGTGGTGTTACACTGAGATACCCCAGTGTGGGTTTTTCCAGCAGTGCCAGCAAAACAAATTCCTGGATGCTTGCCGCTATTAACATGATTGTGCTTTATGAAGGTTTGTGAAGGTGCAGCATGCTGACCTGTCTTTTAGGTGCTTGGCCTTGACCTGGGTCATCTGGCCACTGGAGAAGTCAAAGACCTCCTCGCTGAGCAGCTTGAGGATGACCATGTTGTTCTGACAAAGGCTCTCGCTGGTGCGACTTGCCCCCACAATGTCACTTATGAAGGTGGGCCAGTGTTTGGGCCACTCCTGCTTGAGGATCTACAGACACACACACACACACACACACGACATATTGGTGTTACAACATGCTGCAAACGGGACATTTCCCACTGAGAAGAACGTGTGATCTGAAAATGTAAAATTGAGGGGAATGAATCTGTGACTCCTGCTAAAAATAACGAGCCCTCCTTTAAATCTCAAGTCAAGCATGTGCCCCTGTTCCCGCTTTGTAGGAGTTTTTTTACTATCACACAGTAGTACAACCGGTAGAATGTGAAACCGTGTTGATGAAGTCACATGACACAAGCAAATACAACATACATGTACACAAACATTTTAAACACAGCCACCTCAGGACAAGTGTGGAGTCTGAAGCTCTACAGCCCCTGAAGGCCAAAACAGTGTTCGCTCAGCTGACGCAGGCAGTGACTCATTCTCACTGGCATTAATGCAAAGTCACCCATGTAGCCAGCGAGCCAGTGTCTACCTCCCTCACGCAAATATACATCAATCACACACATTACCTGGAGTAAGGGTGCAATTACGTCTCACACGGTTTGTTATATAACATGTTGTCCTGTGTCATTGTTGACAACTGCTACATCAATAATGACTAGAGATCTTATATCCTCATGTTTCCATACAAACAAATACACCACAGCTTTCTCTCTTCAACATGATCCTCTCTCTAATCATGAGGCCACAGAGACTATTTCCAAACACCAGCTACCTTGCCTAGGAGAAGCAATATCCAATTTTAATAAGGAATCAGGAACTTAACCTGACACACAGGTTTAGAGTCAGATAGTCTAATTAAGAGTGACATCTTCAGGTTAAAAAGCATCACTACAAAAGCTGACGGGAGCACTGAGGCAGCAGTAAGACGCCCAAACACATTGTTATCCTGAAATTCTCTCTTCTTTCATATGAATTGTTTAGTGCTGTGTTTCACGTGCAGATGTGCTAAACTGACATCTAGAGGGAGTGAATGAGGTGAAAAGACTGTAAAACATAAAAGACTGTATGTTTTACCTGTTCTGCACGTAACGTAACCCTCACTGTAGCTCCAGAAAAGCCCTTTATCCGTAATCCACACCAAGCAATGACATTAACATTAAATCACTGCTTCAACGAACCAAGTTCTGTTCATCTGTTTACTATCATTCATTATTTATAGTCATCTACCCCACCTACATTTTAATCATGTGCTTAAACACTCAGTAACCACTATGACGAGTCGGCCTGTGAGAAACTAACTGTGTAATACAAAGACTATATCAGTCTCCAGCAGGACCACAGATATTGTTCTGTATATTATGTTCTTGTATAGTGTACTCTGTATCACTAAGTGCCTTAGTACTTATCAGTGGCTATGAGTAGGATGCGAGTAGCTGGCTAGAACAGAGTTTCCTGCTCCTGTGTCCTCTCCTGCTGTCAATGTGGATAACTTCATTGAAACTGTTTGCTGCCACTTCTTTGTGCCTCTCCACAATTCACTCACATGCAACACTGCGGGGTGAGGGAAAACATTCCAGTGTTTCAACTGAGCACAATGAGGTGTTTCTAACAGCTCGGGTATCCACAATGATGGCTTACAATCACGGTCATACAGACAATACTGATCAATAAAAAAAAAAAAACTTGCATACTGACTTGAGGCATCTCTACCAAATAAAAAAAGAATATAAAACCACTTACATTTTTAACTCCACACTAACTCACAGTTCATGTGTAATGGGGGTAGGAAAACCCTAACCCTAAGTCGTAGGCCTAAATAAGGCAGGAAGCCTATGCCTGAAGCCATATTGACCAGTGCTCTAACTAATAATGTGATTTTGGTATCTTGTTTGCATTACAAGTTTGCTGTTCTTTGAGTCTCAATTGTCAGAAAGATAAAATAAAACACACCACATACAACACTGCCAGGCTTTTAAGCACACACAGGCTGAGACACTGTGTACATGAGTTTTTCACATGCAATATTTAAAGTAAATGGGCTATAACAACGCAAAGCACACATTGTTAAAGATGCAAGTTTGAAGAGAAAAACAGTGTTTTCAGCATTCTGTAGCCTAAAGGTTAATAAGCAACAGAGGATTTTACCTATACAAACAGCTGATAAAATTACTTTTGAAAATGGTTACATTTGGTAACGACATTATTTGTCATTAGTATTGAAGGCTTACCTGAACAAGGATCATGTTCAGCTTCCCAATGTACACCTTTTCTTTCTAAAAAGTAAAAACAAACAAGGATAAATTAATGTAAGCCATGTTGTCTCCGTTTCAGAACACAAGTCTTCTGTCATTTCATCACATCATAAAAAAATGTCATTTGGAACATGGTAAAACATTTTGAAATGTAATACAACACAAATAGCTAAATGAGCGATTGGAGGTCACAAATCAAACAATTAGACATTTC
Source organism: Macquaria ambigua (assembly GCA_008360985.2). Taxonomy (NCBI): domain Eukaryota; kingdom Metazoa; phylum Chordata; class Actinopteri; order Centrarchiformes; family Percichthyidae; genus Macquaria; species Macquaria ambigua. Next base: position 60,131 of record VMKM01001286.1, on the reverse strand, counting down.
AGGTTGGTATGACTAAAAAAGAACACCATAATTAAAAGTTAAACATTCAATACATTCACTACATCCATAATATTACATTTTGTCATGAGGGAGTAAAGACGTATGTGTTCGTAAAAGACGCTTCAGGTCTGGTTAAATTTGAAAATAAACTTTACATAAAATTATCCTAAGATGATAGCCTTCAGTTAAGTAAGTGATGAAGTTACACTAATGTAATGCTATCGGTCACACTGCGGCAAATCATTCTTTTTTAAGCTGATTATTATTCCAGAATAAAAGAGTGCTGCTTTGGATAACAGACTATTTATAGAATCATTGTAGCTGAATGTGAAATCTCACTTCAAATCCAATTTCTGGTCAACTTGCCTTGTTCAATAATGTAAATAACCTCGGAAAAATCTGTCCATTTGGGTTTAATGTGTAATGTTTTGCAGAGCTGCAAACACCAGAAACAGTTATCAAATACTAACAACCAGACTAGCAGCAGAGTACTGCTAATATTCCATAAAAATATAGATTCAATTATAACTTTAGTTAGGCTGGGCAACCATACACACACATAACCGACATGGCCTTCTCCTCCCCATGTCCTGATCACACAGTCAGGTTATGCAGCAGAGTGACAGCCAGCCAAAGTGACTTTCTGAAAGTTGCTGTAATCACTAATGGATTTGGATTGATTTCATTTCAAAGCTGAATCACATTAGACGCCTGAGTTTGTACACCTGCTGCCTCTCTTCTGTGACTGATGCATGTTTTCAGGTGGGCTGCTAATAAATCAGAGACAGCAATCGCAAACAAGTGATACATTTTAAACAGTAGAGCTGCAACGATTTGTCGATTAATTGATTAGTCGATCGACAGAAAACTAATGATTATTAAGTAAGTTATTTTTCAAGCAAAAACTCCAGAAATGTGATTGTTCCAGATTCTCAAATGTGAAAATTTGCCACTTTTCTTGGTCTTACATGATAATAAATTGAATACTTTTGGGTTTTGAACTATTAGACAAACCAAGACATTTGATGAGGACATCACATATTGTGATGGGCATTTTTCACAGTTTCCTAATGTTTTATAGACCAAACGAATAATAGATTAATTGACAAAATGATCGGCGGATTAATCAATACCAAAAATAATTGTTAGATGCAGCCCAAACACAGTCACAGATTTCACTAGAGTTGATTCCCAACAGTTTAGCATTTAAGTTTGGAACAGGAGAGAGCCAAATGCTGCGGCATAAAAAGTTGCTGTCGGTGTAGGTTACACACAATCTTAGCAACTCCACACTAATTGTTTGAGCAGTCGAGTTGTGCTGAAAACACTTTCAGAAAGCAGCTGAAGTCACCAGCTTTGGTCTGGACCACACAGCACTATGGTTACCAGCATTACTCATGGCCGTCCTGAGATTGGCTAAGAGACCTGACTGTTTATACCTGCTGCTCTGACGCAACAAACACATAAACAAATCAGATTCACTCTGATTGGCAAATATGGCTGTCAATGGCAAATGTCAACAGAGTAAACAAGTTGTGGTAAGCAGATAAGTGTTACTTTGACACTAAAAAGTTTGTCCAATTCATTTTAATTAAGAGATACTATGGAGAATAACATTTATTTGTCCAAATGTGCATTTTTGCTCATTTTTATGTTGATCTAACTTTGGAACAAAGCTTAAATTGTAACCAAACATTTTATCAGGATTATTTTACTTACATGCAGCTCAGCTGTTGCCATTGTTTTGTCAACTTTCATGGTATTAAGTACAAGTCCTACACTAATGCACCCAGACCATTACCAAAAATGAAATTCAGGTTTAATTTAACTTTCCTTGCCTTTTAACTTTCACAGTTTACTCACCTCCACATTTGATGCATCTGATGAAGTCTTGATAATGAGACCAACAACATACTTTTTTATACCTGGCAAACACACAGAGATGTCAGAAGAACATTGTTAGCATGCACAAATACAATATGTCAATCTAAACACATCCTGACATGACGAGTTACCTGGAGCACGTTACTCAGTAGCCCTCAAACTGTCTTCTGGCTCATAACTAGCTGAATCTGCCAATCTGTCCCAGTACACTTGTACTTTGAAAAAAGATGTGGTCCTCCATTTACATACTCTTGCAAAGCCAGTTGGTAAACACATGGATGTGGGCTGCAGCTGCCACTGAACTTGTACAGGGCAAAGGGTTTGGTCAGTTCAGTGGAAGTTACATTTCCCCAGGTGTTTTTATACACAGTCAAGACTGCCAATGTGAGCAGAGCATCTTCAAAAATGTGTTTTCAGCTCCCTCATTTGTTTCTAGGCTGTATCTGTACTCCATTCTGAAAATGATGTGCTGAGGTGTAGTGAGCGGAGCCGAAAACAAGGCAATACTCTGACACAAGGGGGGAAAAGACATACTTGCCGGTCGCCCTGCACTGGGTTTGCCACTTGAACAAAATTCAGGCATCTACGGTCAGAAGTAGGGAAGTCTTAGGTCAATGGAAAAATGAATTTTGAGCAAAATTATAGAAGAATGGAGGGATGCAGAATCAACTGATTTGCACATGATTGTTAAGTAGTTCATCTCTTTTTGCTCAAACCAAAATCTTTTAAGACAATTTTCATCCCACTCTGTTTTCAGATTCTTAAAAAACAAATTTAAATCAAAAATGTCTGGTAATACCGGACAATAGATTTAGTTTGAAAAACTAAGAAACAGGAACATTTGGAAATAAGTTAAAGTAGAATTGGTATCAGGCAACAGTTAATGTCTGAAAATATAAAACCTTAATTTGTAATAATATTACTGTACTGATATATACTGCAATACATAGTAGCCTTTGATGCCTCTCTATCTTTAAAAAAGTAGAATTTATCTGGTAAACAACTTCCCATAATGTTCATGATAATTATTAATGAAAATCTGGATTTTTTTCCAAAGACATCTAATCAAAGCTCCCATGTGTAAGATTTGAACATTTCTGACTTTGGCAACTCCTAGGAGTAGTTGAATAAAAAAAATTTTAAAAAACCCATTGTGGCAGGGATTAACCCATGCCAATAACCTGTCCCTGTTTCCCCTACGGGGGCTGAAAGAAATACTGGGAATGTCTCATTTTCCTACAAACAAAAACATATGCCAACATAAAACACAACATAAACATTCTACACATGGGGGCTTTAACACGTTAAAGCAATGTAAGCAAGCAGCGCAGTAATAACTTTAACTAAAGTTCCTCTACTTCTTTAAAGATGCCCCTTCACAAAGCTTAATCAGTGCTGGGGTGTTTTGGTTGTTTTCTCTCTAAAACAACTGCTGCGGTGCAGAATCCAGCCTGGCTTGCAGCGGCCAGTGCAAGCCAGTCGAGCAGAAAACAAACCAAGCATGCTTAGCGGGGGGACACTCCTCAACTTGGCAACCGCACGTCACAACATTTAAAAAGGCACCAACACCGACAGAATTCAAACATTTTGTGAATTGTAGCACAAAATTGGGTTTTACCTTCACACTGATTCCTGGGAAGAATCTTCCATCTTGTTTTGATAACCGTTTCCAGAATCTGAAGAGCATAGTACTGTAACATGCAAGGAGGGAGAAGCATTAGGATAAAGCTATTATGAAAACACTCAACAACAAGCATTGTGTAATTTGAATACGAACCAAAAACAGTATGAAGTGGATCAGCCTGTTATAACTTTCTAAATTGGATTGGACTGAACCACATCTTTCATGCAGATTTGGAGTATGCAGAACATTCACTTGTAGTTTGTTTTTGAAATCTCTACAAGCAGCATTAAACTGGAACACTGCAGAAGTCCTGCTGTTTCTCCCAGCATCACACCAGACAGCAAAAGACAGCAGAAAAATACAACGATCCATTAAGCAGCTTTGGCTCTGATTGCTCCAAGGGTGAGTCTAATGGTCTAGGAGACATAACAAGGTCCGTGTTAAATGCTCTTTTACCGAGGCTACAGACACTATGTAGGGTTGGGCATCGAGAACTGTTTTTTGACTTAGAACTGGCTCCAGTATGTGAATTTGTTAAGAAACGTGCTATCCGATTTCACTCGACGACTCCTGAAAGCAAAGTTTGAACCTACTGTGCTTCTGCCTATGTCACCGGTTGCACGTGTCAACACACAGGCATAGTGCTTATACTGCCTTACAAAGAGACAGAGCAGTAACTACAGAAAGTGAAGCTTGAATTTGAAGGCTCTTAGCCGGACTGTGTAACATATATAAGGTGAGAAGGTGTAAAACATTCATTTTTTTGTGCGCTTGCTCTATAGGCCGTACAGTGCGGAAGCTATGTGGAAGATCCGGGTAATTTTATACCCGGGAAGTCAAACTTTTTTGGCTTCATGCGCCACTGAGCAGCTTTCATAGGAATGAACGGGGCCCCGTCTCCGATGCTGTATCCAGATCTCTTTATACATCCATGGCTAGGCCAGTAACCTTTTAGCAGAACTAGCTTAGCTGGTGTTACTTTTTTCTTCATTATGATTAGATTTACCACTGCCTTATTTATGTGGCATGACAAACTCAATTACTAATCACAGGAAACTGTGGAAAAAAAGAAAGGAAAGAAAAGTGGGTAAATTAGCTTTAGCTAAAGCTATCTCACCAGCTAGCTTTGACTAGCTGGAGTGCAGTAAGTGCAGTTTGGTGCAAAATGACACATTTTTATGGCATAAAAACTTTTATATGGTAAAACAGATGTCAAAAAGTCATAGATTCTGATCTTAACTCCATTTTGACCAAATATGTAGTTACTGTGTTTTGGTTTTGTAGGGCAGTACAGTATGACTTCAGCTCAAGTGTGTAGCTCAGTTGTGTGTTTATCATGATGAAGCAGTTACTTCAGCATGGGTATAAGGCCGCCGCAGTCAGACCAACTTTAGCCCTGCATGAAAAAAAAGCACGCCCCTCATTCATTTGCCAACGCAGAGGGCTTCAGCAAAAAAATCTTTTTTAAAAATGCAGCGTCACCCCACAAAAAAGTTGAACCTGGCTCAACTTTTGCTGCAACGTAAGGTCATCTGTTCAAGGTGCTGTGGTGTCAATCAAATATGTGCAAGCGCACATTTCTTGTAGATTAGTTTGTAATATGAATACCTCATTTCTAGAGATCATCACTACGACAAATAAAATGGTTGCCGATGTGATAACTTTCCAGAGCAGTTAAATCCTCCCTCATAATATTATAAAGCACTGTGGAGCCTGATAAGCCTTCAAACTCATGGATCTGTTATTCAAACTGGACCTCCTGGATCGTATTTTATGGTCTCACGGGTACCTGAAGCAACACGCCCCCACGTCCCATGCATCTTTTTTAGCACAGGGGTGTTCTTGGTCTGATCGCCCACTAAGAATGCAGCATTTTCAACGCGTTTCAACAGTGTAAACTGGGATAATAGTATAATATTAAGATCACAACATACTTTGTCAGTTATGACAAGTGACTTTATATAGCAGCCTAAAATCTGTTGAAAATATAAAAAGGTGGATCCTTTGGTTATTTGGTTACTTTTACTACTCAAACAGCGCGCAAAGTATCTGAAAACAACAACAAAATCAGAATCGATAACCAAACCAGTAAAATCTTATCGATACCCAACCCTAAACCATGCGAGTCCATTTTCCACACTAAAATGTAGATTATGGTTCGAGTCTAAGGTAAACCTAAATCCGATCCCTTTAACTGGTGTGTCATAAGGAACAGCAAGACCAACCACAGGTTATGCCCTGTATTCATTTCTGATTGCTTAATAGTGAAGCATGAAGAAAAAAAAACATTTTATTTATTAGGGTTTGATCTAGCGTTACTTCAACTGACTGTTTCAACTGTAGGGATCATCAATTTAAGAGCACAACGATTCCAAAAAATAATGAATGACATGTAGTATAGGATGTTATTAAAGCAGGATTAACAATGTGCTACAGACAATGGATGCTGGAAGATTAAAGGTGAAATCTCCTTACAGGCACACTGACTGTACACCATTGACAGGTGTCACTTGGAGTGCTGCACACATTTCTTTCACCTTTAACTGCCACGCTTTGCACAAACCACCACAAGAGGTAAGAAGAGAGGAATGATCAGCGGTAAAACTAACGAATGCTTTGCAACGTTTTAGCTGGCAAAAGCACGTTATTAAAAAGGGTCCTGGCTGAAGAACGGAGGGGAACAGAGGGGAGAAGAGGAAGAGGATGCATTGTAAAAAGGAGAGTAGGGTGGGACGGGAACAGAGCCATGATCCCTACAGGTGAAATTAAGTCATCAATAGATTGCCTCTCTACAATGGATCCTACTGACTGCAGCCTGCACCCTCCCTCTGTCCAATGAAACAGATGCAATAGAAACGGATGAACAGAATTGAGTCAAAGGGAATTTAAAAAGGGTAGACCTTGTGGAGGCCTGCCGTCAAAGCCTAGCTGTGTCATGATGCACAGGATGACACACCCCTTTTCTTCCTATTACAAGCCATAAACATAATGGAACATTGTGATTAATATCAAATAGTCACAGCTTGAATTCATTACATTTTTTCAAATATTAGAATTACTGTAGTTACTAAGAAAAAGCCAAATGCTCAAAGTGCTTTGAAATGATGCACTTTTTAAACTAATGAAGCAAGATAAATGCAGAATTCAAGAGGTGTTTACCTTTTGTTCCCTCTTTTCCTCTAATGTTCCTATTTTTTTTTGGCAAATTACAAATTTAAAACTAGAAAAAGTACTGTTGATACATCAACTTAGACATTAGTAATGAACGTCAGTGTTAAAAGCAATCTTACAGGCAAGCAAAAAAGGAAAAGGCAAATGTCACACTGTGTACTTTGAGGAAGTGGTGGATGTATTGCACTTTTTTTCATACTGAGTACATACAGTCATTTTCCTTTATGGACATTAGATTTATGGGTAAGGCTTCATTATTTTAAATATCATGGTCAATCACCAATTTTGTCTGGTTAATACAACTGAATCCCTGAATGTGTCAGAAGACTGAATCACTGGACTCACTGTTCACTGGGAGTTTGCTTTATCAGTTGTTTCAGTGCACAGGAGGGGCACAATGTACACTGATCTGTAAGGTACAACCCAAATCTGAGAACTTCAAAAAACAGGAGCTAGGAATGTTAATGATTTATCAATAATCTATTTATTATGGTTATTAATTTGAAAAATCAAGAACATACCAACTGACAATATTGTTTACATCTGTGTGAATGTTTTTAGCAGCTTTAGACATGTGCTGAACAGTTATAAGTACAGTATAACTGCAATAACTGATCAGAATCCATGCTGTGGAAACCAGTGTTTTACAGGAAGGTGTAGGGTAAAAGGTGTTGCTGAGAAAGGCATCTTCTGTTGTCAGTATTGCCCACAGATCTTTATCTGAGCAATTTACAGAAACAACCTGTACATACAACTGACTCAAAAATATACTTGTTTGAATTTGTTTTTTTAATTTAATCTACCTAATTTATTAGATTGTGCCCATGTCAAATATCTAAATAATCAAAATTTTCTTGATGACCAAAAAAAGCTTCAAATTTGCATTCCTAGTAGAGAGCAGCATTGCTGCTGACTCCATATTAACAAACCAAACTGGTACCAAAATAAATACAGCCGATGGGACTGGCATTATTAAGAAATATGGGTAAAATAGCGAGAACTCATTCCCATTCAGACCCAACAGGGCAGAATCTTAAAAGGCATATTTAGTATTGTATTACCACCAGTAGTTTACAAGCAAAGTCAATAGTTTATTATAGTTTTAGGTTCAGATCAAACAGAATTAATTGTATCAGAAGGACAGAGGTCCTGCATAGCTCAAGAGTTAGGGCATGGTGCAAATACCGCCAGGACTGCATATTCCACTTCGGCTGGGTCCATGTTCACCCACAATATGCACTCGTAGTACATAAAGCTGCTTTAATAAAAAGATCCACCAGACAGCATTTTTGATATAATTTAAAGAACCACTGTGGCCTAGTGTAGTGTTATGTTTTTTATTTTACAAATTGTTTTTGTGATAGTATACACTTCCTCAAAGCACAAGCAATTGTCTTTCCGCCAATGTTTTCTGGACTGGAGCTAGCTTACTTTGGTGTTCATGTTCTGGGAGAACTCGAGGATGGTGTCCACTCTCGTCCAGGCATCCGGGTGCTCTTTTAAGTGTGTCAACACTTCTTGTGCCATTCTTTGCTGCAATACAAATATGAATGACACTTTAGATGTAATACTGAGGTGACATGAACAGACATGCAAATGCATTTCTAGACTTTCTAGACAGATTTATTTTACAGGTAGAGCAGGAAAGGAAGAATTAACATACAATGTGTTTTAGGTCAGGTGTGGGTTAAAGAGGAAAAACACTGCTGGTCAAAATCAAAACATTATTCCTTTTATTCCAGGCACACAAACACATTTTTTGTGTCAGATGGCTTATACAGCATTTGTATATGCTTCACATTACGTACCTGTGGTCCCACCCCATGATATAGACAGTTCACCACATTATCCAGCAGGTTGATATCCAGTTTCTGGTTGAAGTCCAGCAGCTGCTGTGCTGCATGGTCTGCTAACATTGTCATAATTGCTGGCATAGAGCTCTGCAACAAGGACAGCAGAGGGAGGGGTCATGAGTGCACAGAGCACATTCAACAGGCAAAGTCATGTGAACGGTGTGTTTAGAAACAATTCCAAACAGCTGACCCCTAAACAAAAATCCCCTAGACCCACCAGAGAGCTGTCATTTTAGGAAGTTATACACATGGCGTCACAACCATGTCACTGTTCAAAAAGTATACAAAGGAAAGGAAAGGAAAGCTTTGTCAGTTCTTCAGTTAGACAGAGTTTAGAAAACTGCAATTGGGCTGAAATATTTGGACACAGTGCTCTGGTGTACCCCAGGAGGCAGGACTTGCAAGTAGGGACTCACAGCAGAAAAGACTAATTAACTTAATTATTGCACCCAGTGGCTAATAACACCAGACTGTTAATGTAAAAATGTCTCAAAACCTCAGGTAACCTTAATTTTATTGGTGATAGGAGGGATTTTACCCGACTGGCACCGCACGATGTTTCCAAAAATAGGTTAATATTGATTTGTAAACGGTTGAGTACACCATTCATAAAACCAAAGTCAATGGCATTTCCCCGTTGGTTTAAACAAACAACTTAACAATAGATTCTAACTGAGAAATAAACAGGAATTCACTGCTCAGTCGGGCCATATTGCCTGCTCTGTTCTACTAATCAAGCATTTCTTTCTGCGACCATATTAAGGTTAACCGAGCCACGTGCCGGATATACTAGGCGACGTCACGTTGTTTACATCTGTAAGTGACGGAGCTCACTCCTCCAAGCACAGACCGCAATACACAAGTAGCAGGCAGCCGTGCTTAAAAAAGCGGAATAATGAATGCAGCTTACAAAAGGTGTTGACAGTTACTAGAATTACCTGTAATGTGGCTAATGTAAACAGCGCGTACGCGGCACTAGCGTACTTTGCACAGAATGCTAACATTAGCTAGCCTTCACGCTATATTTCTAGCTAGATATTAGCAGTGTGTCGCACAAGCAGTTCACGTGTGGTCCTTCACTGCTGACAACCACTCCCACCAAGGATACCAGGGACTGAGGGCGCCCATACATGAATTTCACTCACTGTATCATTTAAAAACGCTGTTTGGGGAAGTTGGCGCTCTGTGTTGCGGCTACACCCCAGGAAGACTAGCATTTTTAGACGCTTTACAGTGCGCAGAGATAAAAGTTAACATTGGCTACCGCTAAGTACCTAGCAACATCAACTTGACATCCGCTCACATCACGCACACGGATGATGCTGCTGTGGTGGGAGAGGCACGGATTTAATCATACAGCGTGTGGTTACTTATTCATCTGCAGTATCGCACGTAACGTTACAAGATGCAGCTTCGGTTAGTTATGCATTTAGTTAGGTTAAGTTACAGCACTTTATCTGACAGTCGACGTTAGCTAATCCTTATAAAGTGGTAAATGCTAGCTAGCGGGCAGTCGAAGACTATTGGGTTATCCCACTGATGCTATTGTATTCTGAATTAGCGTTTCTTTTTCGGGAGCACTATGACAGGCTACGTAAACCGCAAGATAACAACTTAATACACACACCAAAATGCATTTTATTCCGTGTAGAGGTAAAGCCAAGACACGTTAATCACAGCATGGAAGGTTTGCACTTCAACCCAGTTACCTACCTAAAGTCCAAGGCTCTGACTGAAAAAGAGTGGCGTTTGCCAAAGAAGCTACAAGGTATAGTGAGTACTTCAGTATCACTGTTGATTAGAAAAGATTTCCTATTTCTGCAGCGTTGACTATCCCCAGCTCCAGTAGTGAGTGATGTCTGGCTGGTAAGAACCACTGATGTGGATTCCAAAACTACTATCACGGCAAACCCAGCAATTTGTCACTCCGATACATTTTACGAAACAAAGTAAACCTTGATTCACTAATTAATTCGTTACTCTAATGATTTTCCAGCAGGGCGGTGTAGAGGTTGTATGCCTGCGCCTCCTCTCCTCTCTCAAGCAACTAACTCGCAACCGGTTGAAACCGGTTCAGACTGGGAGATTCCATCTCGGTTTAGTTTTCAGCCGATGGCGCCGCGTAAAGTTTGGACTGGGGTTACGCCCACACCGCGTCGTGATTGGCTGAGGCTTTGGCGGAGACTTCCTAGTTTGTGTCCTATTGAACGACTGACCTGTCAGTTTATTTCAATTCGCTCAAGCGCCCACGCGACTACTCCGCCCGGAAAGAAAAAGAGGGCAGACTCCCATGCAGAGTGGACTTGTACATGACTCCGCTTATCAGAATAGCGAATAAGTAAGCGACCACTCTTTATTGCTACTGAGGGTCAAGTTATATATTACCTTCATTAATACCAATGCGACATAGCATTACAGCACGCGCGCACATTACGAGGCGTAAAACTAATGCCATTTAATGATTTTATCCACTTAAGACTCTTTGTGAAGGTTCTACTAAGTTACTTTAAAACGTAATATATCCTGAAAGTGTCTGTCTCATGCAGGTACACTTTTGAGTTGAATGATGTGATAAACCGCAAGTACCATTCATTTGCCTGTTGCTTGTAAGCTGGTAATTTTCCACCAGCCACGAGTGGGAGTGGTTACATGATCATGAACGCACGGGGTTAGAAAAACGACCTGGAGGATAATTTGTTTACCGAATGGGCAACAGTACTAAAGTGGACGGCGGACTTTATAATTATATAGTGTCAGTAGTAGCAGAGACAAGAAATGTATTAGCACTGTCTATTTTTTTGCTAATTGAGAGCCATATTCGGTGAGCACCGCTGTCAATTGAGGATGCAAACATGACAGCGTTTTTTTCTCCTTTGTGGTCACGTGGTCCAGCGCGCTACTTGATGGAAAAATACTGGATTTGGTGTGTAGTGGAGACAGTACACAACCCAGTAAAGTCATTCAGGGAGGATTTTTCGAAGGGCGTTTGAGTCTTTACCCAGCAACACTGTCTACCATTCATTTCTTTATGTCTCGGCGACCTATAGAAATATGTACAAATCATTTTATGTTATTTGAAAGTAGTCTGGTGCTGAAATGCTATTTGTGCTAAGTTACCTAATTTCAGTTTTTCTCTTCTGTTGGATTTGGAAAACAAATGTAATTTTGTCCTATCATGTTTTCGATGTATCATTTGATGAAAATGTGTAATTGCAACATAACCTGGTATTGCCATAGTTATGTTGTTTCAGAGTTGCACATTGATCATTATAAGAAGTTCATTATAATTATTCAGCTCATAGCATATGCTGTTATACCCACAATGCATGCCATAATGCATTGTATTGCAAGTGGATTTCTGACTAATGTAGGAATTATTGAAGAAAAGTTCAATATGCATACCATTTTCCATCTCATATGTAAGTTATTGTATCTGTGCACTGTTGGTGTCCTTGGATCAGCCTCACACCCCAGACAGTTGGCCTATATCCCGAGCCTTTGTTATTAACAAACAAGATTTCAAAGCCTATTATCTGTGTTGATTCATGAATGCCATTTGCTTTGCCCTCCATACTGTCACATTCCTAGAATCCTCTGCCATTGGAAGGAAAAAAAAACATTTGTAGACACAGACAGGTCAGTCCACTTTTCAGGAATACAATAGTCTTGAAAAAATCAGTTACTGTAGCTCAACTTAAGACGTACAATATGTGGGATATAAGAGATATTAATGTAGGTCTATATAAACACTTTCTGCCCTGGGACTGTTTGCTGCTTTAAGTCTTGTGGTTTATCATTTACATGTAATGTATGCTCACAGTTGTTCACACTGATTTTGATTGTGATATCAGGCTTGCAAACAAATAAGCATGCATCTATTATGTTTGTATCTAATCCACTGTGCGAAGAATATTTTCTCAATACCTGCCCATATAGTCTTAAATGCCAAAACCATATATTATGAGTGCAAATAAACATAAACCTGGAAGTAAGTGTGTGTGTGTGTGTGTGTGTGTGTGTGTGTGTGTGTGTGTGTGTGCCTCGGAAATAGGCATTTACACTAGAGGACAGGTATAGTCAATGGCATTGAAGTCATAGTGATTAAAAAGGTCTCTCCACTCATACCATTGAGGAAAAGTGATCCTCACAAGGCAAAAACATCAGCTATATTTTCAGAGGAGCAATCACTAATGCCTTTAACTTAAAGTAGGCCATACTTTATGAAGTTCCCATCAGTCATATAATTAAAAATAAATGTAGTACTATTAAAATACACATCATTTCATTCACAGTGAAGAGTCAACTGCCTGCGGGCCCTCGCTGTCAACAGAACCAGGCTTCTCTCTTAGTGCAGTGCTGGAATTTACTGTTACACATGTGTGAAGTTTGGAGGTAAGCAACCTCAGTCAGGCGTAGGCTGGTTAAATCTCGCTCTATCTGGTTTGGGCATGGTAGGCCATTTACATATATTATCATTGTACCACACCAGGGGGGCTGAGCTCCATGTGGCAATCAACTTAAAAAAAACTTGTAATTTGTTGTTCTGGCTCATACTGCTGTTGACCCAGTGCCTGAATGTTCAGCCTTGGCATATGAGCCTTCAGCAGTAAAAGGGGAAATGAAAACTAGTGCACAATTTCAGAGGTATTGCACAATAATACCGATGTGACAACAAAATTCAGTCAATTATACTGTAGCTAGGTCTCCTGGACTGTTCAAAACAGTGGAACCATTTCATGTGCTTATACTTGGTGATAATAACTGTTAACATAAGACAAGAATACTCAACTTTTGATTAGCCTGCTACTCCAGTCCATGCTTCAGTCAGGACATTATATAAACAAATAACAGCGCCATCTTCTGCAACTCAAGGGTTTAAGATAGCTGCATTTGACATGTGATCCTGGAGCGCCCTCTGCTGGGGGAATGACAGATAGCCACACTAAAACAAGATTATGAATTAAAACAGCTATAAACCAAGCAAAGTGGAATCAGGATAAACTTAATATGTAAAATATATAGACAAGTGTTTTACATAAAAGGAACAAGTAAAAACCAAAATTCAAGCTATAATGTAATTGTATTCAACTGGATGAAAAAAGATAGATGGTCTTGCAAGTACAATAACCACTAATTCATGGAAGACATGACAAATCTATAATATACCTAAATATTGAATCCAATAATATCATTTTTTGTAATTGATATGTCATTTTTATAGTGTAGATTGCCTTTTTTGACTCTCGTACTGCTGAGCTTCATCCATAGTCTCTACAGGTTTTGACCACATCCATTCATATTAGCCCCTATAATTCTGAAGTCAACTGATTCATCTGTTGCTCTCTCATAGTCTCTCATATCTCTGTCTTCATAAATCACTTGAACACCTACCTCTTCCGAGAGTTCTTACTCACCTAAGGTGCTCTTTCTCTCTCCCTCTCCCTCTATTTCTCCATCCTTTTCTATCCGTCTCGTACGTGCTTACAGACATTAAATCAAACCAAGTGAACCTCATTCATCAGTTTAAGGCACAGGCTTTGAGGCCTTCTATCTGATGTCCAGACAATATGTTGCCGAATTGTGTCCACATAGGAATATGGAGCTAGATTTTTTTTCAGGCTGGTTTGAAATGTATTTCACCTATAAACAATATAGCTCCTTAATCCTCTTCCAACAACCCTTTTAATGTGTTCTGTTTTTGCTGATTTTAATACTTGTTGATTCTCATGTCTTTCTTAGTTCACCTGTAGACTGCATGTCTTAAGGTGTTCTACCGTTTTAGGGGTCTCTTCAGTGGTCAGTTCAGGTAAAACACAAACTATTTAACGCAAAACAAAACCATCTGTTACTGTATGTGTCAAACTCTGCCTCACTAGATCATACTGTATGTAGTAAATAGAGGATAGTGATCAAGTTCAACCTAAAATTTGGGATTATGAGTGAGACCTATGATAAAGGTACACTCCCAACATGATTATAACACTACAGCCAGTGTTTGCTCTTGTGCAGTGATTATAGTGTTCCCAGTAGGAGCACCTTATCTTATCTATACAGGAGTATTTTTATGGAATCATGTCTCACTGACAACGAAGATGTGGCGTCTTGAAAGTGTTTTGATTTGTCACAGTAGAAAAAGCACAAGTGTGAGATGAAGTCACCAGCTGTTTAGCACCTTGCTAGGTTTGAATCCTTGAGGTGGAGCAGAGCAACAGTGACTGGGCAGCTTGCAGGTAACCATAGCCCCCTAACCTACAGCCTACAGCACACAAAGCTTTTGGCCGGTTTCCAATGCACTTTGAATCAATGACCATTTGAAATGCTTGAAAAAGACGTAACAGTAACAATATTTGTCTAGTCTGCAGTAAGTGTCTAGTATTTCAGTACAGAATCATGACCCAATTGCAGATTTCCTAGATTTAATCAGAAAAGCGTTTAACTCTAACAAAGTTTGGATATCTTCTCTATTATTGTGAATCAATAAAAACAACAAACTAAATAAAAAGAACAGCTTTCAGGTGACAAAATCATCGATCTAGACACTGATGAGAAAAAAGAATCTGTCCAAGAATTACATCCAAAGTGTTACAGAATTCACTTTGAATTCACTGAATGTTTTTATTAAGAAACACAAACCGGACCTATTAATGACCTATTCAGTGTTCGTAGATTTGGCTCCATTTCAAGTGACCTGTATGTTTCCAGTACAAAGTTAAGTCTGTCTTATGTTATATTCAGTTGCATATTTGTCAAGTAAAGCTGTGACACTTAGTGAATTCAAAAGTCAAGTCAGTGCTCAAGTTAGCATTCAAATGACCTGCAGTAGAAGCCCAATCAATATTCTTCTTCTTAAAACCTCAAATACCTTCAGCAAGTCTTAGAGACAGCATTTAGTTTGTAAAAGTCAGTGTGAATCAGTAGTTTTACAAGATCAATATTGTGATCCTTGCCTGATCTGTGGCATTTGTCACAGCCAGAGGAACCTGTTTGGGGCCCCCTGGGCAAACTGCCACCCCTCTACACACACATGCACTCCCTCCTGCTCTCTGTGCATTGTGTATGTACCTTGTCGTCTCCAAGTTCCCATCAAGTACACTGCAAACAGTACAATATAGACGAACGCTTCTTAATAAGACTATGCTGGGCCCTTCCAAGAATTACACCTACACAGTAAGAATACTGTCAATATCCAGTTTAGGAGTAAAAATAGGTCTTTGCTTAAAGTAAAGCATAAGGCACTTTTGTCAACAACTTACTTCTACTTACAGCGAAGTGTAGGAGTAACCTTTATGAGCAGTTTTCACATGATTAATCACATGTATGCCTAAAGCAGAATAGCCTCAGTCACAGGGATTTACCTACATCTGCCACATAGTTCTTTCTTATAAAAATCATATATGATTTTTTTAAGTTAATTTTAATTTCTAATTTTTTGCAATTAACATGTAAAACTTAAAAAAGAATAACATCCAACCATATAGATAAGGATGAAATTGGTCAAAATATAAACAAAGGGAAAAGCAAACTGGAGCAGGAGGAAAGTCTGCTCCTGGCTGGATGAAAAACATATAAAAAGTAGTAGGACCACCACCCAGAACCACATTGACAACTAAAGACAAAAAAAGCACATAAAGAGATGCGAACAAAATCAATGCCAGGTGCAAGAATAAATAATGTTTTGCACCTTTGAGAATGCAAAAATGTGGCAGCAGCTGCTACTGGTGAGCTAAAGATATTTCTAGCCATGTTAGATAGACATTCATGTTCCCCAGAGGATGAATCCTAATTACTTTGGTGATCCAGTCCAATATTTCGCTTTCAGCAGTTTGATAAGGTCTTGGGTTTTCTGAATGTTAATTAGTTGTCCACTTTTACCGGTTGTAGAGTTTATTACCAACTCTCTTGGAAGATCATTCTGCATACTAAGACCACCACTTGCCCTGGAGACACAGTTCTAGGTAAAGCTGGATCTCACCTCCATAGGATATTATAAAAAAAAGTCCATAGGAAGAGTCATGGAAGAGGTGATTTCCATGTATTTATATGATCGATTGACTGAAATGTCACAAAACAGAGTTACACTATGTCCCCTCCACCTGGCACTTAATGACATTTTGCAACCGTTACGAGTTTTACCTCCTGGGGTCATCTGTCCATTAGATGGTGCTGTCAGAGTGGTAAAACAAGACAGTTGACTCCTGTTGCATTGATGAGTGTGCAGTTACAGACCACTTTA
Organism: Macquaria ambigua; assembly: GCA_008360985.2. Taxonomy (NCBI): domain Eukaryota; kingdom Metazoa; phylum Chordata; class Actinopteri; order Centrarchiformes; family Percichthyidae; genus Macquaria; species Macquaria ambigua. The sequence continues at coordinate 43,366 of VMKM01001286.1, read as the reverse complement.
CTGGAATTACATTGTAAGGAAACAGCCTAAATTGATTTATTTTTTCATTTTGATCATAAGCATAGCATTAAATTAAAATGTGTGTGTAGCTCATTTGATGATATTTCACAAATGTAACTACATTTCACCTCGATTTTGTAGACGTTGGACCATATTTTCAATTGAAAACTACACTCTACAGTAGGATGTTAATGGTCTCCATGTGAGAGTGAATGTCATCAAGTTCAAATCAAAAGCCCTGATACAACATTGAGTACGAGCCTTATCCTTATCCTTTACATGGAACATGAGAAACCTGGTTATTCATATTCACCTCCCTGTATACACATGACTGATCATCTGTGTGCACCAACAAAGAACGTTCAGAAACCTGGATAAGGTGTTTACATGCCACAGTATCCTGGTTCCTATTGGAGTAGTCCAGGTAGCATTTCCAGGTTTCTCAAGACCAAGGAAACTAAAAACTAAAAAGGTTTCCTTACTCAATACCAGGATATGATGTTTACATACACAGCACATAACCGGGGTACTTCAAAAACCAGATCCTAACCAGTGTATTAGTTTGCATGTAAACAAACTCATCGTTGCCGTGCTGGAATACTGCACCGCCTGGTGTTTACTTTCGGAGATTTTGAAACACAGCTCTACATATAGGATGGACATGGACAAACAGGGATCGCCTAAGAAGATGTGTTGGGACATGACTGATTTAAAGGTAGGGATGGACTAATGCAAAAGTGTACTCACTGCTCTCTGAAAATATAAACAGTCTTATGTCAGTTTTGAACAAATATTTTGGCCTGACAGACGATAAAAATCTTTTGGAGCCTGGGCACAGAAGTTACTGCTGAGGATCTGCTCAACATGTCCTTACCTTTTGGACAAGTTGTTAGTGTTCAGGTACCTTTTTTAACTTCTTTTGGAAATACAAATTTCTCTCACTTTCACTTTGAATGTTCTTCATTGTTCTCAATAGTTTAGTAAAGATCTATTTTTTTCCTCTCATAACTCAGAAAATAGTGAAAAATGGACTCCTGTGTGGCATGATGACTTACTCTAATGCTGTTGATGCTGCCAAGGCCATGACTAAACTGTACAGCCTATTAAAGTCCAGAGAGGTCAGAGAGGCCCCCAAGAATGAAAGATCAGAAAGTCCTAGTGCACAGCCCCCCTGTCTCCTACAAGATAGGTTTAGTGACATGCCACCACCCAGTCTGCTGGACACACTGTCTCCACCAGCTTACAGCCAGGTAACGGCATGTTTGAACTCTCACACAGTTGTGTATGTTTTCTTTAATTGTTTCTGCTTTGTGGTGGATTTTAGGTGCCTAGACTAATTTAAGTAAATCGTCTGGTTTCCATTTGTCAGAGTGTGCGTCTTCTTATTGGTAACTTGCCCAAACAAGTCAATCAAAGGTACGAGGTGCTCAGGCTCCTCCCTTCAAGTGCGACCAATGTGAAGGTACTAACTTAAATTCTCTTTATTCACAGTCACAACATCAGTGTGTTCTGTAGAGGGCCAGCCAGGTATTGAATACCTCCCATAATATATATGGATATAATTTCCACTTGACTACACTCATCTATGCATTTCTTCAAGACTTTTAACAGTTTGGTAAATTCACCTCAAAGTGATGTATTTAAAAGTTTGAGATGCTGTTTATTGCTGCAGACTCTAAGATGTAACGTAACATTATTATGACCCTACAGGTGGACAAGAGAAGAGCCCTAGTGACCCTTCCTGACTTCTCCACCGCCTTGTGGCTCATGGATTTCTTAAATGGTCTCAGCACTGGCTCCAAACGCCTCCGTGTTTCCTTTGCAGACCAAGGAGGTGGGGCATACCCTGCACCGAGGGCAGCACACAGAAACCGCCACAAAAAGCACCAAGGTCTGCTCTAAATGCTCTGTGTTCTCTGGGATCTCTGAGACTGTTAGGCCTGCAGCTAGAGCACTAGAGCAGCCAGCCCGATCAAATTAATAGTTTCCACATGTTCAAAATAACACAGCATAATATTAATAAATACCTGTATCTCTGCAGAGTTGGACACTTTATTGCAAAATTGACTAATTGTAAACTGAGCAACCTACTCTGTGTGATGAAGAGTAAAAACTTGTAGCTGTATGTTGTATTCAGTAATATTGGAAGTACCGTCAAAAACCTGGACACAGAAGGCTTCACAGGTTCAAACTCATTTGAAAAAACAAGATGTTAATGTACCATTGTTTTATATTGGACTTGAATTAAACACCTTGGGAGGTAAATACACACCACACATAATGCTACTTCCAGGGGCTGTAGTCAGCCATATACTGCACATCAGCCACTAGATGGACCTCTGGTTACTCTGCAGTCAGCTTCACTTATGTTATAGCTAAGACACCATACAGACCATTAGTTGGATTTTTATCTTTGACTTTATTCTGGGGTTTCACCTTTCTATTCATTCTTCCAGCTGAATGGGAAGTTGACTCTCCTCAGATCATGAAAACAACTTCAAAATACAAAAAGTGTTATTTATAAGTAAATAAAAGGTGAATAACACTTTCATTTTTTAGCTTGCCAACAGATCATGTGTCTATTCGTCGTGCCTCTAATTCTACTATATAACCTAACTTGCTTAGTCTTCACAAGTTCATATTAAAATTTCCCAGCTGCCACTTTCAGTAAGTGACCTCTTTTCCATTCTATTTCCATTTTAATTTCATATTGTGTAGTTATATCAAACATAATCAGAGCAGGAAATTGGTTTTTCTGGACTCACTTAGCTTAAGAACTCCCTTACATGCTTTTATTATTATTATATATATTATATCTAAAATGCCTTTCTTGTTGTCTTTCTTTGTGAACTGCACATGCGAGCACACGTTCTGCCTTAGTTAAAATGTGTTGTCTACTTCAGAAAATGTTTACTAGCTAGTAACTGCAATCATTTATCAGGTCATAGTTTTAGTTCTGCAAATACGTCAAAGCAGCTCTCGAGGCAGAAATGAACTCACTGGTTGTATTAATCCTCACTTGGCCCATAACCTCAGGGCTCGTTCACACCAAGTGTGTGTGCAGTGGTTTAGTTGAACTCTGGAGTGTTTGGCTCAGTTCATTTGGTCAGGTGAGAGCACTTGAAATAAAGTAGCAGCGAATAACAAACACAGTAAGACAGCAGAAAATGTTTCAGCTCTCCTCCAAGAGAACTGTGTTACAGCTCATTAGAGAGGTGAGAACAAACTGAACAAGCTACAGGAAACAAGCCGAAAACATCAGGTGTTGTTTTGTTTCTACGTATTCTCACTCACATCTCATCAGACTGATGATTTGTTAATTTTATAATCCATCTAATATTGCTGTGCTAACCACCTGTCTCATGTTTCTCTCATGTTTACCTATCTTGTTTAACTTTCTGCTCACATGTCTCTCTCTCTCTCTCTCTCTCTCTCTCTCTCTCTCTCTTTCTACTGTCTTGTCATCTTATTTATATACATAATACTGACTGAATGTCTGTTGGTCCCTATCCAAGTATGGTTTGGCTGATATGTTTCAGATCAGATTACTTCCAAACTACCTGACAGTGAATGTTATTTATTCACTCAATTAAAGGGACACTACATTGATTTAATGTTGCACTTTTAAAAGGTTGGGGGACTAGTGAGAGACAGATTTTAAAAAAGAATGGTCAAAATTGAAGCCGCAGAGACCGAGATATCTTGACTTCTAGTCCAGAGTATCAGTCAAGCTCCAAAAACACTGGATCCTACACTTCCCACAATGCAACTCAGCTGCATGTTTCATTAGACCCTCCCTGGAGATGTTTCCCATGTCTTCCAAACTCCACACCCTCAATTTGTAACACAGGCTTTCTGTTAAAAAATTCAAGCCCAATCTGAGATAACTCTGATGACATTGCTATGTAGGGTTGGGCGATCGTTTCTATTTTCATATCGTCCAGTCGTTGTTACTCGAGATCGCTGAGATCACCAGCGGGCAGAAGTAGTAGGAGGGGGTGTGGGGAGTTACATCACAGCACACCAGTGAAATGCCGGCATGGACAACTTAGCCTTAGTGTCAAAGAAAAATGTTGTATTTGGGGATATTATGGGTTTTACCCAGATGCCAAAGGTGAGCCTAAGGATATTACACAGCTTATCTGCAAACTAGTCATTTTTATTAAATAATTTATTCTCCATTATGCAAGCAGTACAGTTAAAATTACGTGAACAAACATTTATCAAAGTGTGAACATTTTATTTGAAATATTTGAACATGAACACTTGAAAAAAATCTATTCAATAGCTATGTTTCCTCTAGTCAGACAATGACTATGGGAGAAAGCTCCCTCACTAACTTTAAGTACAGTGAAAGTCCAAGGTTTGTGGGCTGTAATATAAAGCTTCTTCACCCCTTTTCACAATTACATTCTTTTACTATGGAAAAGCCTCTGAGACCTTTGTGATTTAAAAGATGACACTGAAATAATTACAGTATATACTTTTTATACCCGTTGCATTTTATATGTATTAAGCACAAATTTATTTAGTGAAATGCACCTTGTAAACACAATCTAAACAGAAATAATAAAGGCCTTAAACTAGATTTTAACTCAGGGCCCCTGTAGAAGATGAGGCCTCAAGTTCAGGTGTAAAGCAGGTGTCACCTTTAGGCCCCTATCGTTTCAGTTTATAATGCACTTCAGAGGTGATTACAGTATTAACAGTTCAGTTACATTACCACAAATGAATTGCCACATGGTGAACTTGGAACCTTTGGGTCCCCTGAGGGTCTGGGGCCCTGGGGCACTTCCCTGCTTTGCCTAGTTTATGGTCCAGCCTTGGTGGAAATTGATTAAAATTCCCCATCTGAATCAGGTAATGATCTTTCTATAAACAAGGAGAATGTTTGTATAAACAAGAGCTGGTATCGATCTATTCTACAAAAAGCATGTAATCAATCAAACTACCTTATAACCATCATATCACAGCCTATCCCCACGCCTGTTTCCACATCTGCCTGTCTGCCATCTGCTCTGCAGCTACTTCAATAATAGCTTGCAGCTGCAAAGGAAGGAGGCGAGGGTGGGGTGGGGTGGGGGGGTGTGTGGAAGGAAAAACCCAGAGGGGGGAGAGGTAAAGGGAGGGCAGGCAGACGGGTGGGGAGGGAGAAGGAAGGAGGGGGCGGTGAAAGCAGAGCTGTGATGCAGACAGCGAATCACATGAGCAGGGATCTGTTTACAAACTGAGGACTGTAGACGAGAAGTGGAGAAGACAGAGAAGGAAGGAGAGAGGAGGAGAGTGAATGTGAGAAGAAAATACAGGAGAAGAGAGGAGAGCCTGGATCTGAATCAGCATTAGCCGCATTGTCTTCCTGTGTTGTATACCTCCCTGTGTTCTTTGTTCAGAGCAGCTAGGCAGAGGAAGACATGAGACGCTGCTTTCCACAGGAACACTGAGGCTGCCTCCCTGCCTGCCTCTCTGCCTGCCTGGTCGCCTGGTTGGCTGGCCGTGCTGCCGGGAAACCCATCAATGTCCTTCTCTTTGTCTCTCCATAATTGGACACGGCAGGTTTTCGCAGCCAGAGAGGAGGAAAGCGACGTGGAGATCTAAAAGGAGAGGACAGAGGAGAGAGAAGCAAGGAAAGGAGAAGAGAAAAGAAGAGGAGGAAGGGAGGGAGAGACTCGTGACAATGTTTTGAAGGGGAGACAAAACAAAAAAGCAGGGACTGCGCTCATAACAAGAGTGCTGGATAGGATCTGGAGTATATTTCCTCATACTGTCAGTGACATTGGTGTCTTTTTGTCCACAAGGCTCACAAGTCCATCTCCAAGACTGTTCTCTTTGTCTTTCAGTGGAACACACAGGAATACCTACATTTCTTTTTCTGATACATTTACAGTTGTTTTGGAGCTTTTGGGGGTAAATCATCACTGCAGACTGAGGTATCAGTGTTCAAATGAGCAGCTGGTTATTGGGAGTGTCTAATCCAGTCTGCTTTCCCCAGACCACAAGGATTTAACTCACTGCACATCCGCTCTATCAACAATCAGGGTAAACTAGTCTGAACCTAAAGAGTAGTGGACTTACAGGTCAAAGCTTGTTCTTTTGTAGAAACCAGACTTTGTGAAATTGGAGAGGTCACGACCCCAAAGACTTTCTGGGTTTGCCAACCGAACATCTGCACATTTGATGCATCCTGTCCAATGGTGTAACGGTAAGTGTCCTGAAGCTTGCACAGTTTTTTGTCGTAAGTATAAAGTAAATAATAACATAAGTGTTTACTAAGTGGAGATTTACTCATCACCAGAGTTGCACCACACAAACTACTTCTATTTCATACGTGCTTCGCCCTCTAACGGGTTTCGTTGTTGGTTTACCCATTGAGGCTCCACTTCGGCACCTTGAGACAGATCTTTGCACTCACCACCCAATCAGATGGTAGCATGCATGCTCTATAAAACACAGGCACACCCGTCGCTGGGCTCCCCATTTCTCTCAGCCACCTTGAATACAGACACAACACTCAGCGAAACTTTCGTCACCACCCGGTGTTGTTGAGATGTCCCTTTAAGCAAGCCCTGTTAAAATTTCTCATTACCTGTTCAACCTGCTCACTCCCTCCGTTAGCCCGGCACTGGGGAGGAAGGCAGCAGTGTCTAACTAGCCATGGTTCTATTACCACAATGAAGATGACCAGCATGTCTGTGAGGAAGTTCCTGCATTCCTGCTGCCTCTTCAACAACATACCGCACACTTCTGCTAACTGCTAGGCTAGTGCCGTTCAGGATACCTCACTACCTACACTAGCTGGCCAGCCCTAGCTACATCATGACTTGCTAGCACTTGCTAATCTGGTTTAGCACTAGCTAGCAACACTACTTCCCTCGCGCCACAGCGTTCAAGGTAATCTACGTTCAGACTACGCCGACGACGTTTTCTCTGACTGTCCCAGGTTTTCGTCATCAGGACCGAGCAGGATGCGTGCAGCCCATGTTGGCCTCAGACTCTTCTGCTGAGCTTGTCGACTTTGAAGGAACACGAGCAGCAGTTTACTGTACTACACTGAATCACAGGCTGTTTTTCAGTTGTAATACATGTGCTGATTAGAGGCACCCCACCTGCCTAACTCAGATGGGGTGAATGAGGTGGATACTCACTGTTCCCCCAGCCTCTATCTCCCCTTCCCACATGCCTCATTTTACCAGTAAGCTAAGCAAGCTAAGCACTTCCACATTGCTACACAGGCTGTTTCAGATGCATTGTTAGAGGCACCCCGCCAGGGGATGGGGTTGCGTCTGTCTCCCCAACTCAGGTGAGGTGAATAAAGGGAAGGCGATGTTCCCTGGCCTCTCATTTTTATGTTTTTTCTGCTATACCTCCTGCTCCCTGTGTTCACCACTCTGGGTGCACAGGAACGCGCAACAATGCTTCTCAGTGACGTCTTTTTTGGAGAGGCAGCCTACTTGTGATGGGGCGACTTCTCCTCTCCCCATCTCAATTGAGGTGGAGAAGGGGGAGAAAGCTCAGGCACATCGCCGTGGATGAGTTTTTTCTCCATGATCGCTGCACGCTACCATGCCAGCCCACGTGCTGGGTGGTAGCTCAGATCCCATACCGACGAGGAAGTGGCACAAGGTGACAAATTTTCTCCTCCCATTTCCATTATTATCCTCAACCTTCACCGGCCCATAACTGTGCCAGGCGCACAGGAGTGCACAACTAGGCTCCCACACGGTGATGATTCTGCCCCGGTCCACGGTCACGGAAGGCTTCACCACCAAAGTGTGGCATCCATTCTCCTGTTACTACTCTCCCATACTAGAGAGGAAGTGACTTAAAGGCGAGCCATTTTTCCCCCTGCCGTCAGTTGTCCAGCTCAAAAGGGAGCGGTGCACCGCTGTTTCTCAATTCAGAAATAGGGCATGCATTCTACCACCTGACTGGGCAGTGAGTGCAAACATCTGTCTCAGAGTGCTGAGGCGGAGAAAAGTGAAGCCTGTTAGAGGGCTACGCTCGTATTCATAGAACTGGAGTTACATCCAGGTACTATTTCTTATGTAGAGATTAGTTGTTACTAAATATTCACACCCAGTAACTGTCAGGTGTAACTGTTACTAAACTTACTAAATGACAAAGCTAACATTAGCTTGCTAATATATAACCGGTTAAGAAGTAACTTGATTAAAATGCTGTTTAATAAAGATATAAACTGGGAATATTTGAAATAATTTTCACAAAAATAACACATTAGACCTCAAATTACAAAACTTTAAGCCACAGAATGTTAGACTGTTACTGAAATTACTGAATAACATTAGCTTTCATTCTAAACTGCATAAATACTACTGATTCTGAGGCTCATATATTTCTCCTTTTATGCATAATAATTTTATGCATAAAACAAGTACCTACATTTAAAAAGGTTTGGCTGTTCAGTCATAATCTATTGTTTGCCCTCCTAAAACTCTTGATTAAATTACATTACCCTACATCTTGTGATTCTACACTGACTTCCTGTTTACACAGTTTGTCTTACAGTCTTTAGACTTTACTAGCTAAGTACTAGTTCATTTCTAAATTTAGTAAATCACTAGTTTGAAACTAGCTAGTTGTTACTTAGAACTTAGGAAGGACTTTCAACACAAACTTGCCACTAGATTTATGAAAAGCTGGCACAACAACCCAATCCTAATGTGAACCTTTATACACAAAGTTATGACATGACCAATAAAATTACCCTAATCACAATGTGCTTATTATGTGTTTTACCCTGACATGACCTCAAACATATTCCAATAGACCTCTGAAGCAAGTTTTTATGCAATTAGGTTCAGTCATTTTTCCAGCCAAAACACATAAAACCAAAGCTACTATTCCTTTTTAACAGTGTTCAGGTACAGTGCTACCTGTCCAGATTGCATGCATTTGCACAGTGGCCTACCTTTTAGCGCTCCACTATCAATGATTTACTAACATCGTGCTAAGATTACAGCTGCCTCCTCCTTCACCCAAACCCCCCCCCCCCCACCCCACCCCACTGTACAACCGAAGACTGCACCACCCTCCTGCTGTGACCCCTGTCCATCAAAGACTGACTTTTCAAGCAATTGGTCACCACCACAGAATAAGTTGTGGCACTTGACGTTAAGAAAGAGTTAACTACTGCGGTTTGAGGCTGATGTACGTAGTGTGGAATGAAAACTGCCATGTTCGAGCCCCTCAGGCTGAAAACTTCTTTCTCCCCGAACCAAGTAACTACTCTTAGGCCAAGAAGCAAGTGGAACACATTCCTGTGTGACGCAAGGATGGTTGTAAAAGTTCACATGAAAGTGCTTCGCAGTGTTGGAGAGGTGCTTTTGCTATGGGATCTATGAACTTTGTAATTATGTGTAAGGTTTCTGTCCTGAAATAGCCCCTGAACATCATGAGGATAGCAAACACTAGTAGAAACAAAAATCTAAATTCTCCCTTAATAGACTCTGTTCTTCTGTAGCTTAACTCAGTTTGATCCTGATTACTGTGGATTTATGCCATAAAGATTTTACATCCATTTACATTCATTTGGCAGATGCTTTTGTCCAATGCGAGCTACAATGAGTGTATTCAAGCCACATAGGAGCAAGAGGTAGATATCATCCAAAATGTGTATTCCTTTTAAACAAATAACTAAAAGCATGTTCAGTGCTACTGTATAAGTGCTTAGAGATTCTTTTCTTTTTTTACAAGCCTAGAAAACATTGTAAGTAAAAAGGTGGTAAAGTCAATTGCAGTTTAAATATATCAGCAAAAAAAAAAAAAAAAGAGTCACTTCTTATTTAAACACAAAATCAGGCTCCTCTATAGCTGTTATTACATCCTTCACATGCAATAATATCTCACCAAGTTCAAAAACTTTGTGCAGCTCAGAAATCCCTACAGTGTAAGCAGTATTACATTGCAATTTGCGACACGAGGCTTCGCAGATGCAGTGTGGAGCATGTGTGCCAGGCCTTACACGTTACACAGATACGTGCACCCCACATCCTCGCCATAGGAGGTGGACACAGACAAAGTATGGCATTGCCAGACAGGGTGATGTATGATGGGATATGTTTGTCATGAAGACCTGTGTGGACCATGGAAACACACTGGCAAGGCTTTGACGGAGCTGAGTGGTATTAATATCCCACCAAGTGGATACAAAAATTTTAGAAAATATCCACAATGAACTTACAGTGGAAGGCCACTATGGACGACCTGTGCGCCGCTGAGAGTGAAAGGGTTTAGTGTAAGAAGAAGATACACACATGTACATGCAAACTTGTTTCACTATCCACCCTGGGGCAATTAATGATGTCATTCCCTTGCATCTTAATCACCATCAGATATGTATAATCATTATTTACAGAGCTACAATGTAACTTTAAACCTGCATTCATTGATTTGTTTTGGCCACTCAACAGAACAACATGCTGTAAACACAACATTGACATATTATCACCTTATAAAGTTGTTATGGCAACATGTTAGCAAACACTCGCTTATTTACACATCCAACAGACATGAGCATTAGCATTAGCATCCAACAAATGCTCTAGCTAGCTCTTTTGTTCTCCACCACCTGCTGCTAAATGCTCCACTTTGCTTTTACCACCAGCTAGTCGCTAACTTTGTCTACTGTTTGGTGCTGAGCAGGTAGTTTACAGAGGGTTTATCAGAGCTTTTTAGTTGAAAACAGACAACTGCCTGCTGTGGCTGCTAACAAGAGGAGAGCAGTGAGACTGAAGCAAAACAGTAAAATTGCAACTATAAAACCAAAACAATTAAAGACACTAAACTGCTCTGCAGAGCTGAGGGGAAGTGCAGAACTGGGTGATAAGAATCTCTAACCTCTAATCTCTAACCTAAACCTAATTCTAACCTTAGAAATTAAGGTGAAAGGCTAAAATAAACTTTTAAAGTTGTGGACGACCAGCTTTTTGGTATGTGAGTTGGTCCCCACAACGAGAATCAGGTTTGGAACCCAAGACAGAAAAGAAATAGTCCAATAATCCGATCATTCATAAAGAAATGAAATGTGGCAGCTCCCCCACATTACTACAAATGTTGCAAACCATTTGTTCCCAACATCATTCTAAGCAATCAACAATGTGGCTAAATCTCTTAATGCTTTCAAATGGATTCACAGTCTTTAAATGCCACGTGTAAAACACTCTTTGTGCACTCTGTGTGGAAAGTCGCACCATTTTTCTTTGTCATTTCTGCTGAGTTTCTAAATGCCTCATGATGTAGGCCACATTCCTTACATGTGAGTTAACTGACTGTAGCTTTGTTTACTGTGGCTATTCATCTTTAGAAAATGACAGTTTCATATATTTTCAAAATGCATTTGAAAACAGTAATGTGTATTTGCATTATTACCAACAGCAGTATATTCATGAGTGCCTTGTTCTTTGTGTGAAGACAAAGTTGACTCAGAACATAGTTGGTTTACTGGCCAATAGCAAGCTTTCATGAAAATATCACATGTATGATGGATATGATGCTGTTTCATAACTAGTTGTATTTATTGTGAAAACTGTTAATACTTTACCGTCTGTAGGAAGTTTGAATTGAATTTTGATCCACTCCCACACAAGCATGCATGAATATTTGTACTGGTATAAATGTATATTCAATAGCATTTCTTATTATTACAATAATCTGTGAATGCTGTGATACTGTGCTGTAACCCTAATACACAAGTATTTTTTTTCTTCCTGGTAGCCGAACCATGTTTCTTTAGCCGCATTAATACAATTCTTTCACTCCCGTTTCCATTCAGTGTAATGTGTTTGCATGTGTCCCGTCCTCTCAGGGTGTCTGTGTGACCTTGGATTGCAGAACGTCGACCCATACTGCAAGATGACATCTGAAGAGCTCTTCCACCTGCCGCTCAACGTCTACATCATCATCCTGGGCATCGGCCTCTTCATCCTCATGCTCAGCCTCATCTTCTGCTGCTACCTGTTCAGGTACAAGACAACTTCTTGTTGTTTCCACCTGTAGAGGGACAGAGCAAGAGATCTATACTATAACTATATATATAACATTTATCTACTCTATCTATGGAAATAAAATACTTAGGATTAAACTGCTTCAGGTTTAAAATATTAATAGGCTGTATGACTTTAAATTTTTAGAGTTTTAGTAGCCATACACATACAACCAACTTACTAACCAACATGTAGCTGAAATCACAAAATAGTGCAAAGGAAAGTTTACACTCTCTGGTCAGTGGTGGAATATATTTTCTAACCTTAATACAGTACATGACAAAAAAAGTCAATGGTCTCATATCCTAGCAGTGAGCGAATGTTTTATCTATAGCAGGACTTGCCAGTTTGCATTCTTTGGTATCATTTGGCTTGGGGCAGTTGGTATCAGTTATATGAATCTACCTGCCCAGCCCAAACCACCTAAGTTGTACAAATCTTATTGGCGTGAGCAGAGCATTTTCCTTGCTCTGAGAAATCTTCTTTTAACTCTTTACAGACTGGGTTTTAATGTTTCAATGAACCACACTCAGTTGATTCAGGTAATCTGTCAATGCAGAGGCCTCTCACTGTATTACATGGAACATGCAACACATGATGCCTTGTCCGTTGTTTACGGTAAACGTGAACGCTGCTTAAGGCGGTTACAGGGAGGTTGGGAGTAGGTCAGTGTACTGCTGTCAACTTCCAGGATTTCTGGAAAAACCTGTTCAAAGTTTTACCTTTGCTGAGGAGGTTGATTATTTGTCTGCCAGAAAGATATCTGAACCTGACAGACTGTGAAGCGTTGGTAGATTTATTTAGTGATGGCAAAGGTCAAACACATACTTGGAAGCCACCAAAGTTGCCTACAACGCCTGTAAAATCATTTCCAAGAAAGTTCCAAACTTGAAAATGTATCTAAATTATGAACACGTTTTACTTGTTCATTGAGCCTAAAACGGTAAACTGTTTATGCTTTCAGTAACCTATGTTCAACTTAATAAAACATATTTTTTTGTCAGAATTCTTATACAAGGACGCCTTCTTGAAAGTGTTATAGATCTGCTCATGGTGAGTGTAGATGCACAGGCTGTTACATGAATCTGGCATTGTGTGAATTCCAGGACTGCTTGAAGCAGAATATCAGCTGATTCATACAGCATGACAAGACATGTCCTGAGGAAGACCGATATGGAGCCACCAGGCACATAATACATTTTTATGACTCAAATTACAGCTTGATTAATGTGTTTTTTTGTGCTTCACAGACTCAGGCGACAAGGTGCACGAGAACAGTATGGGTACAATGAGGTAATATGTTAATACTATATCCAGTTTGACTAGTGTCAAATTATAATTCAGACTATATCCATTTGCTTTTTTGTCTGGTGAACTATAAGCATTTTGATACACATCTGTTCTTGTCAACAGGTTGTTTTGAGAGGAGCGGGGAAGAAACTGAGCCTTCTTGGTGTAAGTTGAATACAGGATGAACACTGTTATAAAAAGGTCTGAAGGAACGGCGATGACCAATGCTAACTGGCTAATGGGACGAAATGAATGAGGAAATATACTGGAGCAGTTTAGTGACTCAAGTGTTTAAAATGTACCAAATGTACTGCTGTTAACGAGCTACTGTAAATCTGTAATTTGCTGGAAATTGCTTTTCACAATTGCTGTCGGCAAAATTGTCAAATTATAGTGTAAAAATGTTGCACATGTAATCAACGTCTGAGTCACCGCTGTCACTGAAGTTCAGAGGATAACCACACAACCAAACAAAATTCTAGATCCAGCTAAGCTTTCCCCAAACTCAGATAGGAATTAATGCGGATTCCTTTTATTTCTTATAAGTTACCGTACTTAATTTTGGCTATTTTTAAAGGTGGTTCTGTTTGCAGAAAATCCCATTACATCTCTAAAATTAGAAGAAAACAAAGAGCAAATCTTCTCCAGCATGTTGGTTATGAACTGATTTCATAACCTGTCATTTCTCCTTTTCAGCAAACATGTGCGGTGTGTTTAGAAGAGTTCCGCAGCAGGGATGAGCTCGGAGTGTGCCCATGTTCCCATGCTTTTCACAAGAAGTAAGTTCTACAACCTTGCTTGGTAATTATCAAACTTTCATGAAACTGGACAGCTGACTCCAAGGGCTTGACTTTGTGCTGAAAAGTGGTGGGGACACAAGGGCTCAGATGACAAAAACATTTTTTAAACGGTCTTCAACATATGCGATTTTAGGCAATGTAATGGGGAGATCGGTATTAGGCAGGTCAGGAAATAATTGCATAACGGCAAAAATACTCAGCATAAAACGCACAACAACGTCGATGCACAAGTAACAGTCATCCATATGCAGCATTGGACATCGCACATTTGTTTCTTCTATATTTACATTGCATGTTTTCTTATTGTGCAAATAAACCTTTCTCATTTGTTAGTTAACATTTCTTGGTGAAAGTTACTTTTTAGAACATTTTTATCAAATCATGCTTTTAAAAAGTGATAGGGACAAAATCGGCCATTTCAAAAAGTGGTGGGGACATGTTTCCAGCGTACCCAGTGTAAATGACACCTGTGGCTGACTCTGAACATATACAGTATACAATACATTATATTTGACTGAAGATACAGTCTTCAGTTGAAACCATGTGGAACATCCATTGTGTCCGCAAATCCATTTTCAGTCACTCCATCTGCCTCACTTTTAAAACCACAAAATATTATTCTGTCCTTGATTTTGTAAAATTTTGGTGAAGACTTCTTGATGTGCAAAAATGTTGACTAACCTTTGAAAGTTTGAAGGAATGACTCATAAATTCATCCATAATGGATTTCTGCCTCCAAGTTAACAGCCGAGGCAGTCAGAGAAATTCAGAAAAAGATAGTGAGCTACTTTTTCAGGGTGCTCTGCAGAACATGACGAGCAAATTCCTGACAACATATGTCCCTGCATGTTTGAACATGAGCGTGCTTTATGCAGCGGAGACCTGTTTCTTGTCTTGATTGCTAAAGTTTCTACCTAGACCCACCTGCGTAACTTTGCGTACTTTGTCTTCCAAAACTAGGTAATATGTCTCTCATCTCATCTGCTATTCTCAGGTGTCTGCTAAAATGGTTAGAGATCCGCAGCGTCTGCCCCATGTGCAACAAGCCCATTTGTCGCGTCCAGCCTGACCCCCCACAAGCACCTGAGCGGCCACAGAGTCTCCTGGAGGTCTGAGAGGGGAACATATGTCCAGCAGCACCTCACGCTCTCCAGTCAATCAACACCTGTCACTATAGAGTGCCCTGTTTCACTGTCCAACAGATTGTAGTGTTAGTGATGCAAACATTTCTTTGAGGCAGAGCTACTAAGCTAAGTGCAGAGCTAAAAACCTACCTGGCAAACTATAAGGGGGGACATTGTAACACTGAGGCAGAGGTGGTAATGGTAATGACTCTTCACGAATACTTGATACGGCATTCATGATAGCAGATCAAGGCTAACTATCAGGCCTAGATACTGCTATGTTCAGTACATAGCCAGATTCTTAAGCTAATGCACAAGTGCCTTAAAGCTGCAGATCCTCTAAAGGCCACTAAAAAACAAATTCAGACTGTGTCATCAAGATTGGTTGTCAGCTAGTTAATTCCACTTGCGTGTATTGGTGACAATCTTTTATTCAGATGATAAAGGCTTAAAGAGAGCTATGTTTGCTGGACTGGCAGGCTCTGCCATTTAATTTGACTGTCTGACTTGTTTTAATATAAAGAGAACAAAGCAACCGAACATTTACAGGAATTGAGTTAAAATAGTGTAAAATTAGTGCACTCTACACTGCCCTCAGCAATTCTCACAAGGGAATGAAAAACCTAGCGTCTATATCATGTGCATTACTTTTTGCTAAAAGTACCACAATGCAATGCTTCACCTTTGCTGAATGTATATTGACATTATGAGAGACTACACCTGTCAGCAATAGCACACAAAAGTGATTCATAAGTGTATGAAATCCCAGTTTACTCCTCGTTGTAGATAAGTTATGTAGGAAATAGTGAATGAGTGAACAATTGTGGACACAGCCCTGAATTTTTCTGGCTCCAGCCATGAATCCTAAATGCCAGGCTTCAGAAGGCTCAGTCTAATGGACGGCATCACAAATGCTACTTCCACATTTTTCTACAGTCTGTTTTGGTAGCAAGAGCCTTTTTAAATGGGCTTCAGTTTAATAAATGAGTCAGCCTGCAGGAAAACTGTGGTTAGCTTCACCCGCTGACGTTCGATTTGATTTGATTGAATGACTTGATTCTTGATCTGTAGTGGACAAACTTTGGGGGCGATATAAAAAAAAATGTCTGTTACAGCACCATATGTGACGTCAAGACAACAGCATTTACCATCATCATCAACATCATGGCATCATGGCCACAAACAGAGTGTAGCGATACCAGCTGGTTGGGAAATGTTCAAAATCCTTATTTGAGAGGCAGGTGGGGTCAGACAAGACATTTATAGCTTTTCTGTGTCTTCTACTTCTGTGTCACCCAAACAGTAATGGGATTATTTCTGCCTCCAGAGCAGCTCTGCCTCTGAGAAATATTTGTATGACCAACTCCAGTCTGCTCGTTTCCAGTTTGCCCAAAAAGTGACATGCAGCGCCACATGAATACGATGTGTCTTTCCCCACAACTTAAGAGCCTGGAGCTTGTAAAATAGGAAGATTTGAAGATATCAGGACCTCCTTTGGCTCGTTGTTGCCCCAAATGTGATGGCAAATGCAGAGACTGTGATGAAAAATGTGCAGTTGTGGAAAACAAGGAAACTACTTTTTAGTTTCCTTGGTGGGAAAGAGGACGTTGTTGTAACCTAACAAGAATCAGGGCTGTGTGTATTTTGGCTCTGAGTCAATCAGCTCCATCCTACAGTGTGTTGCCAAGTTGAGTGAAGGTAGTGAAGCCCTAAATGGCGAGACAGTTGAGTCATATGGGATCTGATAGAAAAGTTCACTACATGCTGTCACATGCCTGTTGACTCAACCACTAAAATAATGTCTATATACATGATTTTTAAATTATTTCTAAGGAACTGTTTTGTATCATATCTGGCTTTCAGTAAAAGGTATTGTGTGTCAGTGATGCATTTGTCAAATAGCTGGATGTCATCGTTGCCAGTGGGACAGAACTGAACCAAAGGTTCTCCAATGAAATCTTAGCTCCCAATGTCTAAGAACTGCTCTGTACTGTAGTGATATAAATAGACACGCTGCACTGATATGAAGAGCCTGTTTGAGCTGGTTTCTTGTCTGAGTGAGGTGCAGCATAAACATCATTCTCTGTTTGCACCATGTAATATACTATGAGTACTGTGTAAATTGTAAATGCTTTTAAATTTTCTGACTTTAGAAAAAAAAATATAACCAGTGTTTTGATAAGGTCATTCGGATCCACGTCTTTTTTCGAGTTTTGCAACATGTTGACACTTAAAACTGTTTGTATATTGTCATTATAATATATGGGAAGGTTATACCATTGTGCTGTTGGTGCCCTATCTTTGTTTCAGGAGGTTTTGATCTTACCAACTGTGTGTGTATGACTTAAGGGTTTCCACCAATAAGGTGCCACCTCTGATATATAAATTTGCCTGAAATAGGTTGTTGATGTTCATCTTTTAATGAAATCCCGGCAGGCTGTATGCTGTAATGCTGCCCTCTACAGTCACTTACATGCTGTTTTTATTTGAGATTTTTTAGTCATAGTAGCACGGCGTAACTTCAGGGATGCCGATGTCTGTCTGTTGGTCAGTCGGCCCACCACTCTGGTCTGGACTGAACAACAACAACAACTACGCTACTCTCAACAACTACTGGATGAAGTGCCATAACCTTTTGTACAGATATTCATGATCCCAGAGGATGAATCCTACTGACATTTTCCTCTAGCGCCACTATGAGGTTGACATTTTTGTTTTTTAGTGAAATGTCTCGGCGACTTTTGGATGGGTTGCCATGAAATTTGGTGCAGACTTTCATTTTCCCCTCAGGATGAATTGTATTAACTTTGGTGATTGCTAAACATTTCGTCTAGTGCCATCATCAGGTCAAATAAATAATTTATCCAATACTTTTGTTTATGACCAAATACCTGCACAACTAATGGTGTTCATTAGCCTCAGCTGCACTTGTACCTGTTAACACGCTAAACTAAGATGGTAAACATGGTAACATTATACCTGCTAAACATAAGCATGTTAGCATGCTGACATTAGCATTTAGCTCAAAAAACTCCTGTGCCTAATTCAGCCAATAGTGTGGGTGCAGACTGTTTGTCTTGTTGGGTAAAGGTCAGCGGAGTGTGAATAACTTCATTTGTTTTTGTAATAAGTTGAGAAGAAGCTCTTCTTTCCAGAAAATAGTCCCAGTTCTGTTAAATTCGTATTGCCAGTCCTTGTTGTATTTAGCTCAGGTTTCTATATTACCACACTGACAAAGTCCATCAGGGTGTTGGTCAAAAGCTCAAGTCGCAGTGTAGTTAGAACAACTTCATCCTTCCTCACAGGTCTCATATATATCCCTTTGCTTTTTAACAGTCTCCCTCAGGTTTTCCTAACAAAATATTCAGATCAATACATTCATTTGAAGAAACTCTTAAGCAATTGTATCAGCAACTTCATTTCCCTCAACCCCTGGGTGTCTTGGCATCCACAGAAGAACCCACAGAACAACCAAGTCACACCATCTTGTCCAAGACCAATGATTCCCACAATATGTTTTATATGGTTACATACATCTTCTCCCTTTCTGTAAATTCCCAGTAATCCCACAAAAGATACCTGGCTACAGAGCTGTATTTACCACTTAACTTAAACCAATAGTGAATTCTCAATTTATTCCACCTGATTCTCAATGGGGCTTCCCCAATTTCCACAAGCGAAGTTAAAACAAATGAAGTGCTGAGAGTGTCTATATCAGTAAATGATTCTAAAACGTGGCCTCTGGTCACAAGTCCTTCATGATGTCCCTAGAACAAGTACATACAAAATGATCATGCAGGTACAGTATGATGATGCACATGACTGCAAAAATGTGCACCGCACAAACCCAGACAACACAAAGCTGTCATACACAGTGAGCAGATGTGTGGAAATCCCCTGTTCAGTCATGACATCAGGATGTTTGCACAAGAACACAACAAGTGTGACATGAAAGGTTTCTAAGGATGCCAATCTTCCATTATTGACACTGACTAACTGCATGACTTGCAAAGACACTTGAAACACTAAGAGGCAGAAATCTCATTCGTCTCCCAAAAACTCAGCACTACAAACGTTCTATATTCCCACAGACATGCTTTGGCAGAGAGAAAGTAGTCCACACTTCCTCACAAAGAAATCTCTCACAAGTAAATATTTAACCACAAGAAGTCCCAGATATCAGTGAGCATTCAGTGTTCTGCACATAAACTGTGGAGGGTATGTTTAGAGGATAAAGAGGATCATCATGAAGGGAAATCACTGATCCATCACTGCAAACATCTCTCACTAAACCTCTCAGGTTCACAAGTCAAGTCAATTTTGTTTATACAGCCCAATATCACAAATCACAAATTTACATCAAAGGGCTTTATAATCTATACAGCACACGACCTTCCATCCTTAGACCCTCGATTCAGATAAGGAAAAACTCACAAGAGACAAAGCTGAAGCACACCATTCATACAGATAGGAGAAAGGAAACAAACACACAAAGGGAGAGAGAGACGCGGACAACATGCACACAAGGGAGAGAGAGAGGCTGAATCTCCTGGAAGACGAAGATCCAGATCCAAAACATCTGGAATGAGGCACTGAGAGCCAGGAGAGATAGAGGTCCCAGGACAGCCGATGGTCCAGCACAGAGATGCCTAAGTGAAAAGACAGGAGAGAGAGATTTTCTTCAATGTGCTGATGAAACGTAACAGCTGCAGAGTTACTGTTACTTGATCAAACTGGTGTCAATGTCGAACAGGGCCAATGATCAGCATCTCACTTCTATCAGAATTTAGGAGCAGGAAATTACGTGACATCCAGTTTTTCACAGCAGACAACCAGGCCTTTAAATGAACAATTTGGGAATGATCATCCGCCTTTACAGCCACATACAGCTGAGTATCATCAGCGTAGAAGTGGAAGTTAATTCCGTGACTGCGTATATATTTTGGAAATCACAACACACGTCACGGGAAGCAGCATCACAAGCTCTTTTATCATAGATCATATCAAGGATTATATTGTGTACACTGGGCTGTTTATTGTGATTTCCTCTTTATCTGGAGTGGTTGTTTTCTGCACCCACGCAGTACCATGTGCAAACAACTGTATCTCTGAAGGTTCCTCACCAAGTGTTGGATGTCCCTCTCTAAGTAGCTGCTCTGCTGTTTTCAGGGAGTCAGCACACAAGCTGATTTTTATTCTCCATTAGAGGCAAGATGACCTCTGACAGTCTCATTCACTCAGTTGCATCAATTACAGTAAGCAGCCGAAAGTTTCAGACAAATGTTCTCCTCCTTGAAATATAATATAGCATAATATGCAGCATGCTTTACTGGGTTTTCATGCCATAAAAGGAACATTTGCGTCTATTCAATCTGTCAGCAAACTATCTTTCTGTTGTCATAAACAATGTACAGTACAGGCTAATCAACTGTTATTCCTGCCTCTTAATTCCCAGAAATTGATAATGTATCGCAAATAAATATAATTAAATATTACTTTATCAGTTATTTTATGTTAGCAGCTTCAATTCTGAACTGTGTCCTGTCATTTCTCTACTGTCATAAAATGCCCAGAAAATAATTTAAAAAACCATGTTGTTACCTAGATTCATTTAATGAATTCATCGTCAGATTTTCTGTCTTGAACTAGCACTCTCTCTCTGCCATACACACTCTTTCTCTTTCTCAGGACAGCCGGCATCATCTTCACACACACAGACTGATTCAGTAACGCTGTATGCAAAGCAGATAGAGGTGAAGGTGTAATGCTGCAGCTGCTACATAGGTTCAAATGGGGAGTGAAAAATATGATTAGTGCAATAGGTGGACTTGGAAAACTAAATTAATTTAATAGTCTTCCTCAGATTATCCACAAATGTAGTTGGATGAGTAGTAGGCTGATTGAATGACTCAGACCACCTTGGTTTGCACAACAGTCATTAAGGAGCGGAGTATCAGATCATCAGAATGCACTCAAACACATCAACTATAAAGGATGCTTTGTAGAAGGTAGAGGTGAGGTAATATTATGGCTTAGGTGTGTGAAAACACCATCAGTCTTGCCAATCTAAATACACAAAAAGTACACTCAGTCAGACATGATGTGTATACAGTCAGTAGATTGGGGCTCATCTCTGAACTTTCCCATTTAACGGATTATGTTGTGTTACACCATCTGTTTATTCTGTCAAAAAGGGATATTTGTTGGAACTGTCATTGTAGTCCTATTCTTTTATTAATACTGAAACTGTAAAATCTGTTCCGTTTTCTCAATTTTTAGACCACATGCTGCAGTCTGCTTAAGATTGATATATAAAGATACACTCTTTTTTAACACCTAAGACACTAAAATTGGCCATGAAAGTAAAGCTAAACACTCCTGCCAGGATCTGAAGCAGATACTTCCATGAAACAGGACAATACCAATACACCACAGGAGTTTAGGAATAGCTTCATCATAACAATCAGCCAGCTCAACCATGCCAGTTCACATGTTGTTTACGCCTATAACCCCTGCATGTAAACTTAAAGCCTTACATCCATTAAAAACTCATGGCCATAAACACAACAGCAACTATACTTTTTGGAGCCAATGACCTCCAATACAAGAGGAGGAGTTTCATCAGCTGAAGCATAAAACCCACTGTAATGCTTGAGATGGTGATGGGTTTCCCATCCCCCGTAAACAACATGATATAAATTCTGTCCTGAAGGAATGTCTGTGCTGCTTCGACATGCTGCTGGGATTGTCTATTAGCGGATGTCCCAACTCTGGTGGGCATGTCACTGCAACATTTCAAAACCTCTGTCCAAAATATGCAAGTCGCTATGCAGAGCCCTCTGGACACAGATAAGTGTCATGTAACACACAGTGGAACATTTTTACTCTGTCTAACTGCTTGCTGCATGGAGCCATGTGCAATTGTGGGAATAATGTCTATGACATAGATGACTGGTAGCTTGTGGTCCATGCAATGAATGTTTGCAATTAATTGTCAAATGCAACAGAAGATTCCTTCCTTGACACTGTAATGAAAATAATTTTAATTTGTGGATATACAGTGTTGTTCACATCATTATGGCTGTGTTGAATGCTTAAAGATAAAAATTAGTTGATATTATTTTGGGCAAATGTTTCACAGATAAAATGTTTGCTTTAAACACTTACTGCAATATTGCTGTTTCCTTCTTTTTTGATTTCTTCTCAGCTGGAGGTCCAGGAACATCTCCTGATTTCAGTGACCACCTCTGGTGGCCACGTGAGGTCACACCTGGGCAACCATACAGACACACACACAGGAACAACACAGGAATGACTTCTGCTCTTCAAGAAAAGTTACTTTCTGTCTGTTTGCATTGTCCGTAATTATGTGCTTTGAGCGCCCCCTGCTGGCCAAATCAGAGAAGACCCGTTTCCCCGTGTATTGCTATCAACGGAAAATACGTCATTGTGTCTTCACAATAAATGTACAGACATTGTCAATGGTGTTTGGAATTATTAGAGAGATACTGAGTCACTATATTGTGTTATATTTATGCTATAGGTCTAATTCCAGTTCAGTTCACTCATTCTTTGATTCATACAATTTTTGTTAAATTGAATACACCAAATTGCCAGAGGCTATTCTCATGTGTTGTGAAATGTTGTTTTTGAAGGCTTTGGGGATTTGTGGGCCTGGAGTTTTTTCTACAGAGCTACTGATTAAATGATAATGTGAGGATAAAGTACAGGTCGGGGGGAGTATTATGACATAAAATGGGTGCGGAATATAACCTTTCTGGTCAGGTCACATTTATTCTGAAGGATCCAGGAAGTCTTATTGTTGTTGCAGCTCGCGGAACACGAGCGAGGGAAATTGAGTTGCTAACGTGGGTGTGTGTAAAAAGAAAGAAAGTATGTAAAATTAGGAAGTACTCCTATTTCGTGTTAAATTGTTCTTTTGTAGTAATAGCACGGACTGAGGCATTTAACCTAGCCAATTTAGGTTACATTAGCAACTACGCTGTAGCTGCAATCTCTAAGCGCATATGTGTGTGGTATTGCATATAATAAGCAAGCTAATTAGCCAGCTGGCCAAGCTAAGCTAACTCACCAAACGTTTACTGGCAGCTAAAAATAACTTCGAACTTAGAGCTAAGTTGTACATTAAAAGAAACCATTTAATTTGCCATTTTGTTTTTTTGTAACAGCGAAAAGGGAGGTTTGTTGTGTAACGTAAGTGTTAGTAGCTGTTGGGAA
This sequence comes from Macquaria ambigua, assembly GCA_008360985.2. NCBI lineage: Eukaryota > Metazoa > Chordata > Actinopteri > Centrarchiformes > Percichthyidae > Macquaria > Macquaria ambigua. The sequence continues at coordinate 19,915 of VMKM01001286.1, read as the reverse complement.
TGTCACATCCTCATTATGGTCGCAGGAGTCATGAAGGGTCCACGAATATATCAGACAGCGATTCAGAGGACGAGGTACGTTTACAGACATTTTCTCACGCCGAAAATCTCCTTTATGTTACTTTATTCACAGCGAAGACGTCGTTTTCATTTGCATCGTTTTCTGACAACTGACAAATATTACGTGAATGCAGTTGCGTGGCTGTTTTAAAGCTGTAACCATCGACTGTTATTTGTTTACTATCCCACAGCCCAAGCTCCCCCTCAATCAGTTTTACCCATACATACGCTGTGCCCTTTGCTGCGGCTTCCTCATCGATGCCACCACCATCACAGAGTGCCTGCACACATGTGAGTCACAACAGAGGTCTGCTTTAGTTCCTGGAGTCAGGGGACTTTTCAGGGGGTTTCTCAATGAACTGGGTGGTTAATTTAATACATTCAGTTATTCAATACAATACAAGCATTGATTGGGGTTCTCCTTTGGGAATCAAACTTTTTGGGCTAGGGTTTTTAAACTGCATAACATACTGCTAGCTGTATGTCTCGGTCACAGTACTTCAACAATCAAATCTGAAGGATTCTTGTCAAAAACATTAAAAAAAGAATATTGGCTGATATATAGTTATAAGATTATTTAAACTCAAATATTAATATTTATGTCGGCCTCAAAAGTCCATATGAGTCTGGCTATGCCATGTGCGTAAGGTCCTGACATGTGTCTTACATTGCGATGTGTTTTGTCTTTTCCAAGTTTGCAAAAGCTGCATCGTGAAGCAGTTTTTCTACAGCAACAGGTGTCCAACATGCAACATTGTAGTCCACCAGACACAGCCACTTTACAACATAAGGTAGGTCGGTTCATTCTTAATGTATTTGCTAATTTGGATCACCTTCTGTACCTGTTCAATCAATAGATGGTTGTCAACCACATTTTCTTTATGGTTAAGTTTAAGTATTCAGAAGGGAAAAGATTTTTAAAACTGTGGAAAAACTACAGAATTATTCTGGAAATTGGAATACATTAATTGTTGTGTACGCACAAACATAGTTTATTGTCAAAAGTCTGACATTTTGACAAGATGAATCCTAAAGTTGAGGTGTGGAAGTGTATGAATATTAGGAGTGGAAATGTGCGGTCACTCAGATTTGTGATAAAGCAGTCGGTGTTAAGCTTCACACACTTTTCCTCTGTTTTCCTGCAGGCCTGACAGACAACTGCAGGATATCGTTTACAAAATGATTCCCTTCCTGGAGGAGTGTAAGTACAGTGTGTATACACAGTCAGGCGTATTTAAGGTAATTCATGTACATTACGAGTCATTTTCTGTTACAATTCTAATGTGAACTTTTTTTTTTTGTACCGCAGCTGAAAGACAACAAATGAGTAACTTCTACAAAGAGAGAGGGCTGGGTGTGCCAAACCCAGGTAAAATAGTTCATCACTGAGACTGAACAAAGGTCCTCAAAGAACTTTTTCCTCTTCCTTTTTTAATACAAGGAACCTATAAATGAAGGAAGGGTCATTACGTCACTGTGTAGTACGCTGGTGCCAAGTGTGAAAACTTGGTTCGGCCGACATTGAGGTGAATGGGATCACCATTTCCTCGTTTATGACTAGCTACACTACAGCTATTAACTTTAAGCTAACGTTACTTACCTGAAAACACTTAGCTAAAGTTATCAACATGATGTCCGTCTCTTGACTTCGGTGGGGAAAAGCTCAAGTTCTCAGCCTTGTTGAGGGGTTGCCACAACCAAATGAATTCAAAATATACAAGCTATCTGAGGAAATATACATCAACCAATATATCAAACATTGGCTAGTTAACAGTGCAACAAATTAGGTCATTAATGGGGAGATGGTGATCCCATTCACTTCAATGTCAGCCGAACTGAGAGTGTTCACACTTGGCACCAACGCGCTACACAGTGACATAATGACCCTTCCTTCTATTTTAGTTTCCTTGATTTAATAAGAGAAGAAAAGAATGATCAACCATCCCACAACCACATTTAGTTTTCCACTTTTGTATACAAAATGTGTTTGACGTTACAACTTCAGTTCATTTTGCATTTAATTCTGAGCATTAATTAACTGGAAATCTAAAGATGGAGATTCTCAGCACAACAGTAGCAAAAGCTGGAAGGTTCGTCACTCAAGCCATCGCTCTGTGTTTTCTCTTTCCTGCTTTGCAGTGGTGGTCTCCCCTCCGTGTCCTGTTATGTTAAGGAGGCAGAAGAAGGACAACATTCCCCAGGCTGTGTTCACCATTCCCCCAGAGCTGGATGTGTCTGTGCTGCTGGATTTTGTTGGGTAAGGATCTCACTGGGCAGGTGTTTGTCCAATGTTAGTTACAGCTTTGCAGCCTCCAGACATTCTGCATATTTTCATTTAATTTAAAAGCCCTACATAACTTAGACAAAATCTAATAAAAAAGAAATCTAGTTTGGAGATGTATAAATCCCTCTTAACTGTTTCTCCCAGGCTAAACATATCATGGTATTTTCATTCTTCATCTCTTTAGTGAGATGTTTTAATGAGTTCATTAGCATCCTCTGCACTCCACCATAAATAATAGTTTTCAGGGTGTTTTTTTGTTTTTTGTGTGTGTAGTATGAAGGGACTCCAGCTTGCATTCCACTGTACAACCCTGTGCTGTTTAATGATAAATATATCAACCTTGATGTTGAAATGCACAAAACCATTGCATCTGTGAAAGGAGAACAGTGAACAGGTTCTTACACTTGTATATCTGCTGCTGTGACTTGTTCAAATGTCTGCTGTGAAAATGGCCTCATTCTAGGCATATTGTGTACTCCAGGTTCCATTTTAAGAGATACAAACTCATAAGCTCAATGTGAAGGCAGTACCATTACAGCCAGAGTGGAACAGGTTAGTTGCTGTTCATTTGCCTTGTGTCCCAGGTGCAACTCCACTGCTGCGTTCTAGTCTGTCACTGGTGGGAATCACCTTAAAAATAAGAGAGGTAACAAGTGCTAGTTAAAAGGATAGGGGCGTTGCTTTTGGCCTGTAAACATACACACGACTGACTGACTGTGTGACTGAATTTGGCTCCTGGGGACCTTGGCTTCTGCTTTGAGGGAAAAGGGGAACCCAGTTTGTAGCAGAAAGAAAGAAATGACCGTGCAGTTACACAGACGTGCCACAAGATGGCATGGTAGTACTAAAAAGTTGTACTTACTGTATATTGATTGACTCTTGTTTTGTTTTCAGGGCGGAAGAGGGCATCAGTAACTATAAGGTAATGTCTTAAAATATTTATAACAGGTATTTATAACAGTTCTTATTAGATTATAATAGTGCACTGTAACAGAGACTATAAGGACAAGATGGATTATAACTTGATAAAGGCTGCACCCAGGCCTGATGATCCATTAGGATATCTCTGATCAAGCTATCCTCTAATTACAGAGTCTGTTGGATATACTGTCAGGAATAGTTTTGTCTCCGAGCATTGCATTATTTGTCATGGACTGTGCACTTCAAAACTCTTATGTTAACTGTTGGGTAAAATGTTAAATAGTCCAATATTTTCTGGCATTTTAGCACTGGTCTCTGAGTGTTCAGCAGTTTCTAGCTGGTTTGCTGGAAACAGCAGCCTGTGGATGTATATGGGGTGGGTGGAGCAGTGACACCAACCATACAATCTGCGTGTGGTCTGGAATAAACACTGAGCTAAAAGCTCTACAGCTGCTGTGAGTTGTCATTTGATACAGTGTTCATGTGAAAATGTTTATTAATTCAGTTTTAAGTGAAATATTTTAACCCAGTAAGCCATGTTTTAAGGTTGCACCAAATAGGAGTATTGTGTTTAATAACCAGCCTCATTATGTTTTTTCACCTGCACAATTTTAAATGACATAGCTCCAATTTAATGATGTAGTCTGTACAGTTTTTGATGATTACATTCTTCGGGAAAACCTTATTCCACCCTGACCACCCTGTCCCTGTTTAGCCATTAGAGAGGCGATACGTCCGTGTGTCGGGCGAGGCCACTATCCGCCACGTGGAGCTCTTCATCAGGAGGAAGATGGAACTGAGCCCAACCTGCCAGGTGAGTCACCGGGCTTACAGTTAATGAGTTCTCAAAGTGGAATGACCACGGTCTTGATCCTGAGTGTTGCTTTAGACCGACTTGGAAGCAGGACAGCAAAGGAAGTCGACATTACATTACAGTATAGTGTAGGTGTGTCATGATCTTATTGAAAGACGTGTCCCCCTGTCACCATTATTACAATGTTAAAGAATGGGAGGAAAGACCTGGTTGTCCAGTAGTAATCCACCATTCAGACGACATCGGGGGTCTATCTGTACGGGTCAATATGTGTCAGCCCATCTTCTTTCACCATCCTCCTCTCGACTCTGGTTGGATGTGGATCGGAGGCTTTTCCGGCTTTGGTAAACTGGCGTTACTATTAGTAATGGAAATTAAGTCAATGATGCAGATGTTTAAATGTCATTTAACAGACTCACCGAAAAGAGAAGGACAGAGATCAAAAGAGAAATAGAAAGTAGGGTTGTGCGATTGGACGAATATACCGGCTATCTGCGATTTGAGTCCTTTTTTTTTGGGCCATTTGTTGGCCGATTTTTGTCATTTTATTTGCTAATTTAATGGTCTGCCTCCTCGAGAATTCAACTCGGTAAATATTTAACCTGTAAAGAGCAATTTAAAGCGTGTGCGAATAGGAACTGGCAGTTGGAGTTGGGCCATATTATGCACATTCTTGTTGCGTTGTTTTCCGACGAATCCATCACAAAACTGGGCAGGGACTAAATGACAGTTAAGCCATCTTAGTGATTGGTGCTGAAAAGCAACGTCAATTCATGTATCGTATTTGAGAACTAGACCCAAAACTGTCTGTGCAGTTGTGCATCCTGATCATTTAATAGCATAGTTATGTTACCTCCACCTGTTTGTTCATTTGGAGGCTGCAGGCGGAGGTGTCCTTCATCTGACGCCACCGGACTCTTTTTCAAATAGTGTCGGACAGCTGTTCAGCCTGTCTTTACAGCTTATTGCAGCAAAGATCTCAAGGTGATTTATTTAATTGAAGAAGAGTAGCCTATAGGCTGTAATGCTTCAGTGAAATTAGATTTTCACATTAAAGGCCGCAGATGTCAGTCTGAGGAGCGGGGACATCGTCTTGAAGACGTTTCCTCGCTCATCAAAGAGGCTTCCTCAGTTTTATTGACTGGTGAGAACTTCCCAACATTTCACCTCTGTGGGAGACTCATGTCAAAGTCAGCCTTATCCAAAAGATAACATAACCAGAGGGACGAGCAGTGCAAAGAGGGATGCACATGTGTCCACTGGGGAGACGAAACAACTGCTGAATACAAGCAGAGCCCAACATAGAAGGGTCAGCTGCTCAGGTCAGAACTCAGCAGGCGGCCTACCGACAGACCTTAATCTGATTATGATCAAATAATTAGTGCAGTGATACCACATGTCTGCCTGTCTCAGAGCAGTGAACATGCTGTAAGAGAAGGCTCATGGTTACAGATATTAGTGTTACAATCAGAAGCGTCCCCCTTTCCTCAAGTGTGGTCAGTTTGACAGAGTGTTCAGGTCTTGGTGTATTTTGGATTTAGTAACACGTGGAGGAGGATTAGAAGCTTATGCTGATTTCCTGGCCTCAGCGCAGGTCACACCACTTAGATAACTCTTTATATTGTTGTTGTTACACTTTTAGAATCATTGGAACTGACTAGTTGCCTTTGAAGTTTTAGTCTACCCCGATTTAGTCATCTCCTTCCAGTTTATCATAAATATCTGAGGCATGTCTGGTATGTTTAGTGTTTTGGTCACTTTTGACGTGGCCCTGGGTACAATAGATGGTTTAGTTTGGTCAAAACCAATCAATTTCTGGTGGGAATTCTTGGGTCTCTGTAAATATAAAGAGTACGGTCTAGACTCCTCTATATGAAAACGTGCCCTGACATAACTTCTGTTATGATTTGGCGCTATATAAATAAATACTGAATTGACGTGTATCTGTGTGTCCCTGCAGGTAGATGTGGTTTGTGGAGATCACCTTCTCGATCACTACCAGTCACTCAAAGACATCCAGAGCTCTGTGGGCGAAGAGGCACTACAGGTAGGCACCACAAACCCCACTTTTAATAATGGGTATTTTGTAGAGGGCCAGGAATACTTCTGAGTGATCTTTTCGGTCTTGTTTCCACTTTACTCCAGGATGGTCTGTTGGTGCTCCACTTTGGCTTGGTCCTGCCCTCCCAGTCTTGACCACGTGAGGCGGAGGCGGAGGCGGAGGTGGAGGTGGAGGTGGATGTAGTTCATTCCAGGGGGGATGGACTTTTGTTTCTCTTCATCTTGTCCTAATGTGGAGTAAAGTTTCTACACTGGCATTATAACTACTCCACAGCTGCTTTGGGTGTGTTGTTAGGATTGGAAATGTTTGATAAAGCTTCACTGTAACTACAAAGTTTAGCAGGTGGCCGGAGAAGAGATAGTCCAAGTCCTGTATTGAACAGTCTTGAAGGAAAAGATGTAAACCTGAACTCGACTGTTCACACCGCAGCATCAAATGTTCAACTCCCAAGATCATCATCTAGTTTTCAGGTAAAAATGAATTTTACCTGATGAATGGAAATGACAAATACCTATTCCTACTGCCAAGGTGTCTTTTTTTTTTTTTTTAGGTGGTGTTCAGCATGCAGTGTGTCCACACATGAATGTGACTGCTGCTGTAGCTAAAACTGGACTGAACTACTGTTAGTGTCTGTGAATACAACGTCTTGTCTGAAGAGCTGCTTCAGTGCAGTTTACCTCTTTTTAAAACCCAGGAGCCTGTATCTTAATTTTTTTCTATGTATGTTTTCAAGGGCTGAGTGTGATTTAAAGGGCTTGAAACAAAACAACTTCCATTACCAAAGGTTTGTGTACGTGTTTATATAGAGTTTGTCTTTAATTACAGCTTGCTTCTTGATGATTTACACATTTACTTTAATAACTCTCAACTTTTGTATAGACTGCTGATGTAAATTGATTGATTGACTTGATAAAACATGCTTTCAGTACTACTCGTCACCAGAGCACAAAAGCAGTTATTTAAAGGGAGCTTGTATAAAGAAGTCTTTGATAGGATTTATTAAAAATACCTTTCCTACGTGCTTTTGTCAGAATGAATTAATAAATGACTGCACAACTGAAACATGTTTCCTAATCAATCTGTTACCTGTTTTGTATTCAGGCTTATGCCTAACGATCTGTAATACAGCACCCACAAGGGAAAACACTGCGTCCATACTTTACATACGCACTCAACTGTGACTAAATTGTTCCTGTGGAGGAAACAGTGATGCATCTTATCATACAGCTCAGGTTTATATATGGTGTATCGCAAGTCAACCAGTCAGTGTAGTCTGTTGGAGATATGATAGACGTTTGCATTCTTCCAAAGCCTGTGATGTCTACTAGCATTTATTATTTAGTTGTTTAATATCTTACTACTACTACTACTCATCTCATACTAAATGAATTCCTCATTTACAAGGCCAAATATTGTCTTTATAGTTTATTCTCCCGTTCAGTAGTTGTGGTTAAACTAGGAATTTGACAGAGAAGTCAGGAAAACGGTAGGAATATTATGAGTATGCAATCATTCAAATACAACTGCAGGTTGCTATTGAGTTGTGGCTCTTTCCCAGTGTGGCTTGTATTTGAGAATACGCCGACTTGCACATGAAAGCACAGAAAACAATTTGCCAGACGTCATTTTATTCATTGCATTTTTAAGTGCAACTGAAGCTGCAGCCAGGTGGAATGATCTGTGCTAACAGTTGGCTTACATGTACTATTTGATGGATGTTTTTTTACATAGTAATAAACCATGATGGCTATTCTTTCTGCCAACAGAGTAATACTGTAAGGGGGGAAATATCTACACGTAATGTCATAAAACAAAACACAATGGTGCAAAGAAAAAGCCAGCAGACACCGTCGTCCTCCATGCGCCCTCTGTGCCTGAAGTGCATGTTCACTGACAATACACTGCAACAACAGAGGAGTGGAACTACGCTAACATTTGATGTCTTTCTCTATCTGAGCAATCTTTTTTTCCTCACCTGTCACACAGGTGTAATCTCACACAGCAGCAAAATGTAGTAGTCAGTACTTGGTCGCATATTTAATATGGTATGATATTTGCAATTTCTCTAGTAGTCTCCTCTGGAGACATACAGTACATTTGGTCTACATTTTCAATTAGTTTCCTTTGTTAAACGCTGAAGATGTACGACTTAGTAATACTGACAAACCTCTCCTTTATTTCAAAAAAATTTGATCGTTTTAGAGTCCAAAGATCATCTAAATACTGAGACCTACGTCCCAGGAAAAACATCCAATTTTGTACTTTTTAGAAGAATTTATTTAATCTAATCTTTATTTAATTAACTACGAGATATTGATTATCAACCAAAATACTGACATTCAGCTCTAATTCTAAAACATTGATAGTGTTTCCCTTAACAAATACAGTATGTGACTATGAACTCACTATACATGTTGAGTGTATCTCTTTTCTCGCTTTCCAGATTTCTTTGACTGTTTTGCTTCAGTTGTTGGAGTTAATGTCTGCCTCATCTTTATCCTCACTGCTCTCCTTGAAGCTTTCCTTCGTGGCCCCTTCCTTCTCCCTCTTGCTGCTCTTGGAGGGGCCGGCTGAGGCTCGAGCCTGGTAGCTGTAGCTGGCAGCACCAAACGACATCCCTGAGTTAAAGTGAGTTTCCTCCCCCTCCAGCAGTTTCCTTGTAGGACCAAAGGAAACAAATGTCAGACCGGACACACAAACTTAACACACCTCACAATGCTTAAAGATTCATTTTAGAGAGACTACTAGTCAAGAGCTCTTTTGTGTGGTTTGTCCTTTTTAATCCAGCCAGCACCTGTAGGCGGCTATCTCTATGTCCAGGGCCATCTTGACATTGAGCAGGTCCTGATACTCTCTCAGGTGCTGGGCCATCTCACTCTTCAGGTTCCTCAGCTCAGTATCCAGGTGGCCAATAGTGTCCTGTTACATTGGATATAAAGAAAGGAATTAGACGAGAGAAAAGCAGAGAGATTATCATTAGAGTCTAACAGTTTTCTGAGCAAATTCACCTACTTAGCATACAGTTTTTAATCCACTGTTTTCTGTGGCATGACTGCTGACCAGAGGATTTCCTTTTATCCCTTAAAGGAAACTATAACCTTTGGGGCTTAGCTTTGCCTTCTCTAAAAATCCAGTGAAAGCAGATGGCCTTCCTGTATCCGATTTAGCAGGTCAGAGGTTAATCTAAATGACACGCAGGGTCAATTCACTGAGAACTGTTTCAGTCAGTCTCACAGTCACCGAGGCTTGTTTAAGTGATTACCACACACTAAAGGTGTGACCTCAGACCTTAAACATGAATTAGACAATCTTGACGCAAAGTTGTCAATCTTGCTTTAATTAAAGAAAGACAGAGCCTTATTTGAGACAAGTTAATATTATAGGCAGGGTCTCTTTATTTCTAATTAGCCTTTCTCCTGGCTCATTTCTGGGATCCAGCAATTATTTATATACCAACTTTTATTGGAGATTTTACTGTTAATAGCCAAAATTGGGCTCAAGAGGTTGGCAGAAGAATTACAGTCAGAGAGCGTATGAGAGGGATTGTTTTTGATGATAAGATCGTCAGTATGCTGGATTCCTTGCTTCTACCCAGTGTGAGGTTAGCTAACAGCTTTACTCAGGCTGTGACATAATTCATGAGGAACTTGACCCTGAGATCTGCTCCCTTCTAATCCTATTATTCTACAGAGTTGGAGACGGTAAGGACAGCAGTGCTGCACCAGGTGACTTTTTTTCCCCAGTACATTTTAATAGTAGTAGTTTCAACTTTGACCATTTACAATTCCAGCGCTTACTCAGAAAGTGTAGTATCTGGGGGGATTTTATCATAATAATGTGCAATATCTCAACATCTCAATGTCCAACTGTTTCAATGCCGGCTCAAACAATTGCATCCAATAGGGTGTTCCAGTTTTGCCTTTATTTGTAGGCCTAAGCATATATCATTATATCTCTTTTTTTGTAATTAGCTCTATGCTATACATATTAGTATATTTCTGTTGTATAATTCTGTCACAGCAACTTTGTATACTATGAGATGTTGGTGTATTTGTACATAATATCCTATTTTGTGTTATGCTCATTCATCATGTTCAGTTATATATATATCACACAATATCAGTTGTGGTATCTGGTACGGAAGATTTACAACCCAATACAATGGAGGTGAATGGTGAAAACTGCTTTCTATCAAAGAAATAGTCCTTATGAAAGTGTTGTATCAGGGACACTGTTTCTGGAAAGTATTTTTGTTTTTTCAATAATGTGGGCACCCAAATTAAATTCCATTAACCTCCAGAAATCTCAAAAACTGGACAAATCACACTAAAACTGCATAGCTAGGTACAGGACTATAGCTAGTAGCTACCACTGAGGACACCGAAATCATGTCCTTGTGTATTTTCTTCTGGGAAACTGGAGGTTTTTAGTGACGTTGAGGAAGTTTACATTCTACAGTTAAAACCTTGCACATTTTTTAGGGTGATAACAGTATTTTTAGACCCGGTAGTTTCCCACTGCAATTCTGTATTTCTCCACCAGAATGTTATTCCTGGCAGTGTGAAGAGGGCCTTTAAACAGCAAGTAGACCTTCACATTGGGAGGTAAAGCAGTACGGCTTTAAAGAACTATGCAACCTGGCAATAATTGCACGGAAAAAGGATAAAAAGTTCTGAGACAGGTATTGTAGTTGGAGTAGAGTTAGTCGTGTTAAGTTCATAAGCATCGTTGATTTTAAGAGGAATTTCCTTAGAAGAACTGCTCCATTTAAATGAAACTTGCAGAAAATCTAAATGCGTGTTTGGGGATTTCTAAAATCATGGCCATGCTTCCATACCACAAGAGGTAAATGAGAAAGTCTGTTTTGTGTAATTTGTGTGAAAAGACCCTTTAAGGAGACTAGAGTACAGTAATCCTGATAGCAACATAGAGGCTAACATGTGTCCCCCAGTTTATCCCAGTTAGAGATTCTATTCTAATCTATGATTGCTTGCCTGCATAGTTGTGACTTCAGCGTTGTGTGCATCCTCCATCTCTGTGATCTGCCTCTCCAGAGACTCATTGGCGCCCCTCAGGGTCTCTATCTCAATGGTCTTGGACTGCAGCTGCCTCCTGAACTCATTGATCTCCTCCCTGCTGGCCCTCATGGCCTCGTTGCTCCGGGTGGCATGCTCGCTGAGGCTGGCAAACTTGCTCTTGTACCACTCCTCAGCCGACTGCAGGTTTTTGGAGGCGATGGACTCGTACTGGTTGCGGATCTCCTTCAGAGCCGAGGTGAGGTCCGGTTTGGCGAGCTCGAGCTCCACGGAGACCTGCTGCGCCTCCATCATGCTGCTCAGCTCCTGGATTTCCTCATCGTGCACTTTCCTCAGGAAGGAGATTTCATCCATCAGCAACTCCACGCGGCGCTCCAGGTCCAGGCGAACGGCTGCGGCATCATCCACATCCTTCCTGAAGGACTTCAAGGTCTGCTCAGCTTCATCCCGTGCGCTCGTCTCCTCATCATACTTCGCGTTGAGCTTCTGAAATGAGACATGAGACGAGAGAGGTGAGACAATGGGCAAGTAAGATTTGAGCAATGAGATACGATAAGGAAAGGTAAGAAATGATTAGATAAAAGATATGAAAGATGAGATGAAAGTTGAGATCTGATCCTGAGACACTGGATGACAAAGAGACTCAATAATGACAACTACCCAACGCTTTTACCTGCAGCTCGTCCTCCATGTTGTTCCTCTCGATCAGGATGTGGTTCTTGTCCCTGCTCAGTTCCTCCACCTGTGACCGCAGGTCCCTCATCTCCTGCTGGTAGAGATGAGCGATGCGGGACGGCTCGCTGTGCTTCTGCCGCAGTGTCACCAGCTCCATCTCCAACACTTTATTTTGCTGCTCCAGGTTCCGGACTTTATCGATGAACATGGCGAAGCGGTCATTCAGACCCTATGCGACAGGATAAACGCTTGTTTATCAGCACACAAATCTTCCAACACCAGACAGGCAGCAAAGCAGAGGTGTTTGATCCACTTGTTATAGAAGCTCCTGCATCTAATATCATTTACCATCCAAACTCTATTTTAATAGCTTATTTTTCTGAACACACTGAATCAATTAATAACTTAGAACGTGTTAAAGCTGCACTAGATAAGCTTACAGTTGCATTAAATGGGGGCAGCAGAACAATCTCTAAACACAACATTGACATATAACCATCTTAAAACATGTTGTTAGCAAACAGTTGCCTATTTGTACATCCAGCATGTTTCTGGCCACCTGACAAAAGTAAATCCAATATTCACCCTCCTTTTAGTTCTGTTTTGGTCTTCACCAACTCCTGAGGGAAATATCTGGCTCTTTAGCTGCTAAATGCTCCACTATGTTCACTAGCTAGTCGCTAACTTTGTCTGCCGTTTGCTGCTGGGCAGGTAGTGTACAGTGGGTTTATCAGAGCTTTTTCACTGAAAACAGCAGCCTGCTGCACCTGGAAACAAGGTTGATGGTAGCTGGGGGGAACTGCAGATTTGGGTGATAATTCTCTGTGGGCTCATCACTGCAAGTGACCCCTTTCACATCACACATAGTCATTTGATCCATTGTTCATATAAAAATATTTATGAGTGCAGCTTTAAAATATGGTGGGTGCAGCTTTTAAGCCATTTGGGTTGCCAGGTATATGTGGTGAAGTCAGGCAATTTGGGACATCAGGTAAAATGGGACAAATAAGGTTTTACATCTTTAAATATTAGCAGCCAATCACCAAACATGTTATAACATTGTTGCTACAAATGTCCTTTACATGAAACAGTCATTTTGATTGGTCTGAGATAACTAGGATAGGCGGAGCAAAGATACAAAAATATCACTGGTCCCAGAACTTGCAAGGTAAGCCATGTGGCTTTTCTCTTTTTGGTAATAAGAGTACTGCAGCTAAAACAATAAGGGTGTAACACCAAAAATGGTTGTAGGATGTTGCATTTTATTAACAGTTTGACTTATAATCAAAATATTTTCACAATACACTTTATTTTTTATGGGAAAGGGTTTTGAGTGACTGTCCCATTTTACCTGAATGCATTAGGTAAAATGGGACATGTTTCTGAAGTGAAAACCGGCATGTTTCTAGGCTACCAGGTGCCATAAAATCATGAGTTACTGTGCTATTCTCTACCACCCTGTCATATAAAAGACATTTTTAGTATTTTTGTCACTTAATTAGTCATCATTGTTACATGCACGTAAGCACACACATGCGTCTCCCTCACGCTCACACACACACACACACATCCTGGTGGGGGAGGGCAGTATAGTTTGAGAGGGAATATTAACATTTTTAATATCCATTGTAGACAATATGGCACCAAGGAAACAGACAGCAGAAGAACAGTAAAAGTGTGGCAGAAATGTTGGAGGAAAGTATAATCAGTGGAGGGAGGAAAGAATGAAGGGTGCGATAAATGAATATAAGAAGATGCTGGAGACAGGACAGAGGCCAAAACTTCGGCGAGGGCATGGAATGTGCCAAAGTCGATATGAGAGAGGCGAGGGAAGGGGAAAATAAGTGGCACAGAATACGCATCTGGTAGGAAACCCTATCTACCTGAGGCAGCTGAAAAAGAGCCGGCCTTCACAGAGCAGCTCCCAAAAAGATGACCCCAGGCCTTACATTCTCCTCCTTGATGGCCATAGTAGCCAACATGGAACGGCACAACGTGCATGTAATGTGCTATCTGCCACATACGACACACGTTGCAACCAGCTGGCAAAGCGCTCTTTAAGAGCCTCAAGCATAACTGGTATGAAGAAGGATGCAAATGGATCAGGGGGATAGCAGGACTAAAGCTGCCGAAATCTGAATTCTTCAAACTCCTCAGCAAGGCACGGAGCAAGACGGCAACCACAGAAAATGCTCGGGCTGGATTCATGGGAACAGAAATGTTCATCTAATCCCTGATGAGTGCCACGACAGAGAGAGATCTGCCACCCGAACCGCCTCCAGAAGATGGTCCTGGTCAACAACCTGAGGAAGGCCCAACTTTCTGCACAATGTTTCTAATCAATCTTCTCTCTTAATCCTCTTTTCCCAAATTTCCTTTTGTGTGACATTAATTACAAATACACTCTGAAAAAATCCATCCAAACCAATCAATGACTGAATCTGATGAATGGATTTAAATATTCACTTTTTAACCATCAGTGACTGTCCTATTTTGCTTGAACATGTCATAGGAGGTAGGGGTTCTTGATGTGTTTGAAGGTCCAACGTTTCTAAAGTATTTTACTTGGCAACAGCAGAGATCCATAACAAGTTCTAACACTTAAGGTAGTCTTCAGAATTTTAGGTCTATTATCTATAGCGGCTGACTGACACACAGTGTAGGTCTTGAAGACATTTTGATGTGATGTTTGAGCTTCACTGTGCAGAATGATGCTGATGTTAGTCACCAGAAGGCTGTTTTCACAATCATCTGCTGAAGGCGGGGAAACGTGTCTGTGCTCACCCACCATAAATCTCTATTTAAGACCTGTATTTTGTGACATCACTACTAGTTTGGAAACCGATCATGGTCCAGTATGCAGCTTAGTAAGCCTCCGGGTCACATACACTGAGAATGGACTTTACAGTGAAGCAGAAGACATCTTGTGACCAGCAGTTAAACTTTTGGAATTAAAGATATTTGCATATTTATAGACTCTGGATTTTTCAAGGAGGGAGAAGGAATGGATAGATGTTTTAACTTTTTTTTTGTGGAAAAAAATCATATCAGACACAACATATTATTCAGAGTATTTATACATGTAGCCCACTAAAACATGAAAACTTTAAAGTGCTATATAAGTGCAGTCCATTTACCATTGGTGCTTTCATCATGGTGAAGAGAAATGACTTGTTTGGTGTGTCATTATATTGGTTAAAGGCTAAATAAAGTTCAGACTGAGGTCATTCTGACACTAGAGGGGCCTACATCCAATATAAACAGACTACTCTGTCAGGTCAATGCAATTAACTACCTTGATACTCAAGGACTGGGACACCAGAAGTAGAAGATAATTCTTCCAGCTAAAATCATAAAATGTGGACTTTATTAGCTGTGTGTAGTGGTATGAAAATGATGGTTCTGGATAAAATGTCCTGGTTGGAGCTGTTGAACCTATTGTATTCACTATATAAGCTTCATGTCTATACTGGGAAGGTTGTGGCCATTAAATGCTACTTCATGTCTAAAACTATAGGATATCAAAAGTGGACTTTTGAATGAAAACAGACCATTATAAACCAATCATTTGAAATACTTTTAAAAAAATGTTTGTAGTAATCCAACATGCAAGAAGTTAATCATTTATTTGAACCCGTCACACCTACCTGCAGCTGCTCCTTCTCGTTAGTTCTAATGACTTTTAATTCATTGTTGACCACGGAGGTCTGGGTCAGGTCGAGGGACTCGGCCCGCACCGGAGAGAAAGAGGTGGAGGACCGGCCGACCCGTCTGTACGTGTTCAGGGAGGGCACGCTGTTGCGGGACGCAGCCATGGACCGGAGCCCCGGGGAGCCCCGAGGGGAGGCGCTGCTCATGCGAGAGGAGGAGATGGAAAACCTGGGAGAATCCCCGAAAATCTTCCGGTAGGATGACGACGTGTAACGGTCTCCGTGGCTCATCGTTGCTGTGAGTCAGATAGAAAACTGAGGGACTTAAAGAGCTTTGCAGGAGCTTACAGACAGCAGGCTGCAAGTGGAGCGAACCACTTTACGCACGACGGCACACGACTGTATAACAGCAATAGAGTGAGCATGTTGAATGAGTTTTTGTTATTCCAAGTGGTCAAAACAGACACTGATGCACATTTTTGGGGTAATTTCATTAATTGAAGATGTGTTTATTAATACTGTATGCACTAAGCTACTAAAGCACATTATGCACTGAAATAATAGGGGGCAATAACACCTGCCTTATTACCTAATCTGAAGGCTGGCGATATTAGATATTTTCCTTAATGTCAACAAATCCCATGAAATGACCCAAACCAACAATATGTTAGCCCATCTCATTACTTTCCAACGTCCCTACTCTGTCTGTGTCTCTCAGTCCCAAGTCCATTTGTTTCTCATGAAAATGTAAATCTTTAAAAATGGGTCACCAATAGATGTTTTTCTTTAAAAGGTTTAATTATTTCCCAAAAGACCTGGGCACTAGTTTTTAGTATTTAGAACTCAAAACAGGAGTAAATGGTGGACTATATGTTTACCAGTGGGTTGATCTGACCCTGACTACATCCAGCAGCAGCTCATCAACTGTCTACCAGCCCTTCCCAAATTCACCTGCAAAGGGAGCACCTGGTGCCACTGAGGTCCAACAGCGCCCCCTCTCTGCCACTCACAACCCTGCTTCTCATGGACAAATCTGGAAAAACATTTCCTTCAAAGCACTTTGACTGTTAGTACAATACACTTTCTGAGATGTTCTGTACTATAATAGAGCACACTGTGTGTTTAATCACATTATCATGCAGCAAACCTGGGGTTAGGATGTATTCCAGCATAGGAATACTGTACAGAAAGGAGGAGGAACGAGGCATTAATGGGGGGCCCAGCAGCTCATTTTTACACCGGCCATGGGTCTTCACCTGAGAGTCCCAACCCTGTTTTCTGTGTATCTATCTCATTGTCTTTCTATACCAGTGGGTCCATTCCCAGTGTACAAGCTAACACTTGTATGTATTTATATCACTATGTGTATGAGAATGTGTCAATACTATGGAACTATATTCTTCTAATGTGTTTGTAGTGACTTGACCTGCTGGCACTTGGCTTCATGTGTGTTTAATCAAGCTCTAGATCACTGACTAGGCGTACCTGCATATATAGAGCTACTCATCATGCATGCCTCATTTTGCACTGAGGAAAGTCCAACATGGACTGAAACGTTTGCACTCTTGGACACTTTGTTCTCTTTCACTGTCTGTACAGCCCTGTAATGTATCAGATAGAAATATTTAGTCTGAATCTCTTTTTTGCTCTCTGTGTGTGAGTCCTCCTCTGCTGCATTGTAAAGAATATAAGTTGGCCTTTTTACAGTGGAGCACATTAGTCCCTATAAGTTTAACACATCCATCACAGTAGCTTCTTGATCGGTTTCAGCACTCCTCAATTAAACTAATAATTACAGATAGCTGCTGACAAACTGCAATAAAAACAGATGAAAATGAGAAAAGTGTCTGATGAGAAAATAGCTTTTAAAATTCCACAAATAAGATCTCAAATGAAGGAATCTGTTTTATTCTCATTCTTGTAGACTCAAATGACTGATCTGATGACTGCAGAGATTGATGGACTTTATTGAGCAACCGTGCAACTTAGAGACTAACAGAACAAGTACAAGTCACAATAACAGAGCAAGCTAACTGGAAGTCTTTTAAAGGGAGCGTGGCTGGAAATGTAAGGCACTGCAGTCTGAGTTGGAGAATCTTCTTCTTGTACGGAGGAGACGAGGAGAATACGTGAAGGGGCGCACTCAGTTTGGGAGAGGAGCAGGAGTTGGTGGTGAAGGTGGAGGATGGGGAGGAGGAATAAGCATCTGTGATGCACAGCTCTTGTAGAAGGAATGGTCTGGATCAGCTACTGGTAGATCTGGAAGTCTGTGAAGTCCAACAGGGCCTGGACAAAACAGCAAAGAAAATGTGTTGTACAGTACATAACATCACCAAACCTCCATTACAGAAATCAAATTTCACTCAGAGTCAATTGTAGGATTATTTACGATCAGAAGAGTAACAGACCTTCAAATATTTGAGGTCTTTCCTTTCATGAAAAGAGTTTACACCTCAGATTATTCTGATAGATACATAACACTCCTGTTTCACTTAATGACTTCGACAGGATCGATCATTTCTAATGCACATGAAATAATCTGGTGAACTGAAAATGCATGGCTAGACATTGATAAAGTACCAACTAGCTCATACTGCTGTGCATCACACTGATTACTACCTTGAGTGCAAAGCCTAGTGGGAGGAAGAAGAGCTCTTTCTGGAAGATGAAGTTCAGCATCACAGTCCTGTTGTCCAGATAGGGTCGGTTCATGTTGATGGCTGTTTGCTCTTCCTTCATACAACACATGACACAAAATATGATTTTTACAAAGCTGAATGAGAAACTTTGATGCAGGATATATAGTGACATGAGGTTACCCAAAGCAACAAAGTTACGTAAAATAGAAAACAGCAGGGTTAAAGTTTGGGAAAATAAAGCTACATGGTGCTAGTTTTCATTGAGTTTTGCAGCTAGTAACCCTTTATACATACTGAGAAAGCTGGGGCTGCAGCTTGCATGGGGTGGGGTGCCAAAGACTGTAGGCGGGAGTTTGAGTTGCATCTGGTTGTCAACAGTTTAACGTCTGCAAGAAGAGCCAAATGGTGGCTGCCAAAAAGGTAATGGGTGGAGGATGTGGCTGCATGTGACTGTCAGAGGCAGACAGAGGCTGGGGCGGCAGGTGTCAGATTCTGCAAGTAGAGTCAGGGGATGGGACTGGTTGGCAGAGGCTGAAGGCTGTGGTTGAAGATGCAGCTGGCTACCAGAGGTGGCAGGTGAAGGCTGGGACAATAGCTGGCTGGAAGGAGCTGTGGGTGGATGTGGAGGCATAATATATCTGGCAGGAGCTGAAGGCGGAGGCTGGTGCAGGAGCTGAATGCCAGAATGGGCAGGGGGACGATGGGGCTACAGGATGTGGCTGGAAACAGAGGTGGCTACAGTCGGCTGGAGGTAGAGGCTGCATCTGCAGCTAACAGTGGAGGGTGGAGGAGGTTGTAGGTGGAGGTTTGGAATGCAGCTTCTGCCAGAATCAGGAGGTGGAGACTGTGGCTGGAGGTTGCTGGCGAATGCTGCAGGCAGGAGCAGGTGGAGGTTTGGGCTGCAGATGTTTGGCAGAATCTGCAGGTGGAGGTAGTGATGCAGGTTGCCGGCAGAGGCTGTAGGCAGGAGTTGGAGGAGGCAGGTGGAGGTTTGGGCTGCAGATGTCTTGCAGAATCTGAAGGTGGACAAGGGGCTGCAGGTTGCTGGCAAAAGCTGAAGGAGGCAGCTGGAGGAGACTGAAGGTGGAGGTTTTGGCTGCAGCTGTCTGTTAGAACATGAAGGTGGAGGCAATGGCTGAAGGTTGCTGGCAAATGCTGCAGACAGGAGCTGGTGAAGGCTGTAGGTGGAGGTTTGGGCTGCAGATTTTTGGCAGAATCTGCAGGTGGTGATGCAAGTGGCTTGCAGAGGCTTGGAGAGATCCGGAGCTACTTAGAAAAGGCTAGAGGTGGAGGGTGGCAAATGTTGCAGGTGGGGTCGGGCTGTTCAGCCGACTAGCAGAGGCAGTAGGTGGAGGTTTGGGCTGCAGCTGTCTGCTAGAATCAGGAGGTGGAGACCGTGGCTGGAGGTTGCTGGCGAATGCTGCAGGCAGGAGCTGGTGAAGGCTGTAGGTGGAGGTTTGGGCTGCAGATGTTTGGCAGAATCTGCAAGTGGAGGCAGTGCCTGCAGGTTGCTGGCGGAGGCTGTAGGTGGAGATTTGTGCTTCAGCTGTCTGCCAGAATCTGCAGGTGGAGGCTGCAGGTTGATGGCAGAGGCTGTAGGTGGAGGTTTGGATTTCAGGTGTCTGTCAGAATCTGCAGGTGGAGGCAGTGCCTGCAGGTTGCTGGCAGAGGCTGTAGGTGGAGGTTTGGGCTTCAGCTGTCTGCAAGAATCTGCAGGTGGAGGTGCAGGTGTCTAGCAGAGGCTGTAGGTGGAGGTTTGGCTTCAGCTTTTGGCC